>NLAL01000178.1:0-35182 GCA_002374735.1 Metschnikowia sp. 13-106.1
GGGGGAGGAGAGTGAGGTGTTTACTTCAGGGGGAGAAGAGTAAAGTGTTTACTTCAGGGGGAGGAGAGTGAGGTGTTTACTTCAGAGGAAGAAGAGTGAGGTGTTTAGTTCAGGGGGAGGAGAGTGAGGTGTTTACTTCAGGGGGAGAAGAGTAAAGTGTTTACTTCAAGAGGAGAAGAGTGAGGTGTTTACTTCAGGAGGAGGAGACTGAAATGCTCACTTCAGGGGAAGAAGACTGAAGTGTTTACTTCAGGAGGAGAAAAGTAAAGTGTTTACTTCGGGAGGAGAAAGGTAAAGTTTTTACTTCAGAGGAAGGAGATTAAAGTGTTTACTTCAGGAGGGGAAGACTGAAATGTTCACGTCAGGGGAAGAAGAGTAAACTGTTTACTTCAGGGGAGAAGAGTTGTCAGTGGTCAGTGAACTATTATCAATAGGAGATCTTTTGATGGATCTGGTTTTGGAGGCATCTTGGTAAACCTCCGGGCAGTTGATGTTCGATTCGATACTTACAATAAATAGGGGCGAAGTCGCCTCTATATATTTGGAGATTCTTCCTTCATCACTCAATCAATTGCTGCTACAATTGATTGCTGCGGAAAACTGATTCCTTACAACTCCGCAAGCCGTGGGTATCAGAGCGCGTTCTCTTGATCGCTGTTTTTCAACACGGATTTGGATGAAGGGACAACTCTCAGAAGGTTCCGAGGAATGTTTATGTGCAGACGGATAATACAAACCGGGTCTTGGCGCAAGGAGTCATAGGGTTTGACTTCAAACAAGGGATTAACAAGTCCGGTACAGGAGAAGGGAATTCATGGTGACGTGATATTTATAGAGGGGATCTTGCTCATCTCTAGAGTATCGAAACAAACCACAAGACTGACATTCCAGTTGATATCCGTCGCACAAGTAAAGAAGACAAAGAAACTATGAGCACTATTGAATTGTTAACGCTCATAAGAGGAAACAAGACAAGCATTCCAGTCTATGCAAAACTTTATGGAAACTCTCAACAAATATGGAATTAGTGGGCGAAGAGGAATGGAGTTAGGATGCCTGCGACTACCAAGAACAATCACTGCTAATGAGTTTTTCAGCAGACAATTATTTTCTTCAAACCACTGAAAAGGTACCTCCTATTTCTCCTTTGAAACGCCATCCTTAAATGACCAAATTAGAGAGAGTATGGTTCGCGCACTACCCTTAGCAACACTAGGGTTTCGGACTATACTTACCTTCTTCAATATAATTTAGTCACATACATATAATGAGGCGTTGTTACGGTTCACATATTAATCAATTATATTTAATAAGTAAGAAATGAAGGATGTGCGTATATGCAGTACACCCTAACACCATCGACTTTGCCTCAAATAAAACCATTAATACTTCATCCTACACTATACTTTATACTATTTCAACATACGCAGACTGTATGTTCACTTTTTAAGAGACTTTGGGTGTACATCCAGGTCCCTTAGTATTGTTTGTAAGTTTTAGAAAAGGGGTCTGTTCTCCTTATACACACTTTTCCGGCACATAAACGTATCTTCTAGTGCCATCACCCAATCCAGGGTCCCAATAAAATATGCATAAAAGATGTAGGGTACCACGAAGGTGGTTTAGTGGGGTATTCTCTTTATGACCTGCATATACCCTAAACCATCAGTATCGTACTAATCAACACCCAAAAAAGCCTGGAGTAAGATCCTCTCAGAGCTCCATTCAGTTCCCGTCTTGCTAAATCACCCACTAAATTCTGAGACCTAGATACTGAGTTTGAAAGGTTAGAATTCCATTCTTTCTCGTCCTGCATATAGTCCCTCCTCCCTAAGATCTTCCCCAACAACGACCCAGTCTCCTTACTTTTCGACGTCAGCGACAGAGGCTCTGCAGATACACTCTGGGCACTATCCTCGGCATCTCCTTCCCAACAATAATCCAGAAAGCACTGCATACACTCGTCTGAAGGCTCTTCTCCTGCACGTTCCTGTTCCCTCCGGATAATAGCACAGCCCAAGCACGTGTTCCAGGAAATATCATCGGAAAAATTGCCCCGGGTGGCAGTTTCAAAGCCGTTCCGTATCATGGCCGACGAGTCACGTGGACTGTAGCTCATTTTAAACGTGCTGACGTTGGATGCATACAGGTACTGCACATTGGGCACGTACACCACCAACGGGATATCCGTTTCCACCATGCCGTTATCGTGGTAGTCGACCAAATCCGAGAGTTTGGACGCATTGCATCCGTAAAAAACCGGTCTTTGGTTGAGTTTTTTCTTCAAAATTTCCTTAACTGGAGGCACATGGGGGAAAGGATTGCCCTGGCCCTGCAGAGTGAACTGTCTCCTGTATGTATGGACTAAGGAGGTGCCGTTGGGCCAGTTTTGGTCAGTGTCGCCCGAATTGTCGTACGAGAGGATCATATCCACGTCACGTGACCCCTGCAAGAACGGGTAGTACGGCACATTCTGCTGGTCCTCTCCACCATCAGCCAATCTCAAGACGGGGTCCTGCACAATGGTTTCGGAGCCAGCGTATTCAATGTTATAGAACGGATTGGGCGTATAGGTGGCAATATCGGCCTCAGCTTCCAGCACCGAGCCGATGATCAAGCCCACCAATTTGCGGAGCGGCCATACGAGTTTGGAGCCCTGGTCTAACCTTAAAAGCACCTGGTTAAATATGGACGACGACGTGCCAAGAAAAAACCCGGCATTATCGAAATTCGTAACGCATTCCGTCACGTTAGGGGCCCCGTTATCAATGCTGGTACCCAAATATCGAATATCAGCAAACGAGTTGAGCGACTCGTCCCATGATCCCAATTCATAGGGTGTGATCTCAAATACCGTCAGGTTAAGATTGACCACAAGCTTACCAGGGGTCCTGCCATTGGCCAAAATGATGGGGAACGGCACCTGGTGTTTCTTGAAGCTGTTCAACTGCGTGATGCCCGACCACGTGATGTTTTCTCCGCCCCGGTACACTTTATTCTGGTTGAAAAACTGGTACAGTAAAGCACGGCCCCACACATCGGTGATGGAGTAATCGTAGCCGGCCTCTTCCTTGGCATTGACGGCCTGACGGAGGTTATTATAGTAGTTAAGCGTTTTGAACAAATTCAATCCGTTGGGGTTGAAAATGCTATCGTCCAAGTTCCAGATATCGCCATGCGAATCCATAATTTCAGCCACGGATATCCAGTCGTTCAACACCAAAGTGCCTAAAAGCCAACTACCCCCAGAAAGCCCCGAAATGTATGTGGAAGCCTGTAAAAGACCCCCCAAGCCATAGTCCACGGAATCGGCGTGACGGTCGTCGAGAGCTAGGAGCTGTCCTGCACCGGAGAGCATGGCTCTATAACCTCCGCCACTGAACGCCAACGCCACGGAAATGTTCCTTTCAGCATTGGCCACAAAACTCTCCGCATCAAAATCTGTAAGGTTGGCCACATTTTCAAGAAAATCTACCATTTTCTCGTTGGTGATGGCTTGTCTGTGCGCCACATACTCTTGCTCGCTTTCTGAAACGTTCCGTGCCTCCCTGACAATGGGGATTTTGGGACAAGCCGTTTTTTTTGGAGCGTACGCCTGTCCATGGCCGAAATAAGCTTCGAAAC
Organism: Metschnikowia sp. 13-106.1; assembly: GCA_002374735.1. NCBI lineage: Eukaryota > Fungi > Ascomycota > Pichiomycetes > Serinales > Metschnikowiaceae > Metschnikowia > Metschnikowia sp. 13-106.1. The sequence continues at coordinate 3,625 of NLAL01000178.1, forward strand.
TTTTTGTGTTGGTGACCTGGGGTGCTTTGGCGAAGTCTTTGCCCAGTTCTGTGACTATGGCCGGTTGAAGCGTGGATGTGGAGTAGTCCTGCCACGGCCACTTGAACGCTAGAGCACCAGCAACAAAAAAGAGGAGCTTCATATTCTGTTAGATTCTTCTGTTAGATGCAGGATTCCAAAGGGGACTAAAATCTGGACTAACAAAACGGTGTGCCTGGGCAATGGGTTTATATGCTGGGGTAATGGCTGCAAGGTTGCGGGAGTTGCTGTGGAGGATTGCCGAAAGGGGAAATAGTCGCACTGGGGTTGGGCTTATCTGCAGTCCTCGATTCTTAATCGGGCAAAGTGGGTTACTGGCCTGGCCCAGTTTTCTTGACGCAGGTCCATGGAACTCCGCCGTTATGGAATCTAGATTCTTTGGGATAGACTCCGTTTAGGTGTAGAGCTAAGTTAGATGCAGTCTGGTCTCTATGCAGGGTACCTTTTATATATGTAGTTCTGCTCTGGTCAGTCACGTGACTATCAGTTGACCTTCCTGGACCCTTTTCACCATCAACCCCTGCTCAGCGCTATATTCTCTGTGGTTTCTAAGGCTCTATTACTCTAGAGTAGAGTATGGTGACATTGTTGGTAAAGTGCAGTACTTTCTGGTAGTGTAACTGGTGTGGGTTCTCACGAGTACAGCAGGTTACTCTGGTAAGACCATCAAACGTCAGAAGCAACTTCAAAATGATTGCTTCCGCTACCTGTCCCCACTCAGCAGTGAGCCAAGGATCTGGTGGTCTCTTATGTCGGTTACCAAAAACAAAAACCAAAAATAAAAAAGCGAAACTAAAAAAGTAAAACAGTGGTGGTGTCCTCGAGTCGAGTCTGCGTTCGGCCAAACGTATTCTTCTTGGTAGTGTACCCCTAACGGATCTCTTTTGGTTATTCCTTCGGCTATTGCTATTCTCCCTCTCGAAAAAGAATGGTTGAATAACCTCCTGATGCTTTTCAGAAGAATTGCAGGTCAGAATTGGACTGACTCAAAGTTTCGTCCATCGAACCTTGTAGATATCGTCTGGTTGTTTTAATATTCGAGAGGTATAGAATAGCAATGTTAGTACTTCCGAATTTGCTAGGAAGCTCTCATTTCATTGGTTTCACTGGTTTCACTGGTGGGAGCACATACCGACTCTCCACATCTGATTCTCCACATTTGATTCTTCGCATTCTCTACATCTGAGTCCCAAACACACTGAGGCACAGAGGTTAGCATACTGGAGCTCCTGGGAGAAAGCATCCCGCTGAGAAGAAGGCGCATGAGGAGCCCAAACCTTCTCCCCAGAAATCTGTCCGTCTGATGTCAAACTTAGAGAGTGCAGTTGGATTTCATAATGGAGAATTGTGGTAAGGACAAGGCAAGATAAGGCAAACAGTCAGCAGTATTGAGCAGTTGCCTAGTATATTATAGCATATGAGCACACTGTAGACGAAAGAAAAATAACGGTGAATCCTGTTCAGACAACTCTGCGTTTGATGGTTTGTAGTGATGAACAGAAGTAAACAGTACGTCTGGTTGTACTGCATGTCCATGAACTTGCAAAGAAGGAAACCCCCGATGAAATAATGTTGGCACATTAATGGAGAATAAAAACCGAGCACTTTTAGCCCTAGGAGCTCTAGTAGAATCCTCGTCGAAATATTGTCTAGTCGTTTTGTGACTCTGGTCTAACTTTTTCTGACTCTGTCTAAGTCTTGTTTCACCATCGTTCAACTCTGTCTGGATCTGGTCTGACTCTTCTTTAAAATTGTCTAACTCTGTCTGGCTATGGTCTAACTTTTGTCTGATTATTGTCTGATTATTGTCTAGACATTGCTAAGGAAATCGCTGAAACAAGAAGAATGAAAGGGGCTGAGGTGTCTTTTATAAGGATTATCGAAGGGCTCAGTCACAAACTCCAAACTCCAAACTCCAAACTCACAAACTCACAAACTCACAAATACATACTTAAAATATGTGTAATTAGTATAGTTAGTTAGTATGTATAGTTAGTTAGTGTAGTTAGTTAGTATGAATTTTTTTTCATAAGCGCTTCTCTTTAAAGTCTAGTGAAACCTTTAATTTGGGTGCAAATGGAAGTGGAATGGTGGAATGTTTAGTATGGGCATAGGCAAGGCCACCATCCCTTATTTAACCTTTTGCGTTTGTACCCGTTTTGCGTTTGTACTCGTTTCAAATACGTACTGTTTCAGATATGTACTGTTTCAGATATGTATGGTTATGTTCAGGATGTTTCAGATCTGTAGGCTTGTGTGCGGGGATGCACCTTGAGAGTGCTGGGCTTGTTTATATAAGAGCGCGATTTCCCCGTGAAAGTAGCAGCCAAATTTAAGGGTATGTACCAACATGTGGCAGCAGAAAGTATTCACACTTCACCTATCTTGGTATTCAATTCTTGTTGACTCGTATACTTAGTCATGTTATATTCGTTGATCGCTCAAGAGAGAATCGGGGCTTCTTAATAGATATCGGCAGAGCCTGTGTAGCCAGCCGAGTGTTGTTCCTGCTAGTCTTTGTGGATGCTGTTAGTCTTTGTGGAAATCTGGTTTTTGTTCCTGCTATTCTTTGTCCCTGCTGGTCCTTGTCCCTGCTGTTCTTTGTCCCTGCTGGTCCTTGTCCCTGCTGGTCTTTGTGGATGACTGCTGACAGTTTTGGCGGCAAAAATCGGTAATCTTAGACAAATACTGTGTGTCGGAGAAGACACATATCGGATCTAACACATAGTCCTTATAACTAGGCATTTCTCAGCTACTCCAACTAGAGAGTTTCCGGGAACCTTATACCAAAGAATTACATACAGGAGTCCGGTGCCGTGTATTTCAAAGAGAATATTTACTGGCCTGGTCATGGTATACTTTGTTGCAGAAAGTTGCCTCTCTGGAATGATCAATTGGTGCTGGTGTTCAATGTCTACTGTTAGATCCATTCAGCACTCAGCACAACAGTCCTCAACAAATCTGTCCTCAACAAATCTGTCCTCAACAAATCTGTCCTCAGTGTTGCGATTTATCATCTAACATCACCTTAACTGGAACCGTTGTATCATTGGGGGCCAATGACATCCTATAGTTTTGGAGCTTCAATTTTCATCCAGTACCTTCGATTCTTATCCGTATGATACTATACCAAGAATTCCTTGAAAACGCTGTTCTCGGACTGAGCTGATTCCATAATCTGTCATAAGAGTAACTTCATCAATTAGTATTGGTCGGTATGTTGATCTTTTTCGGTCCTAAAGTTCTATAAAGGGTGAGCTTCACATGACTATACTCACGTGTGTACCGTTTGGTATCTGAGAGGCTGCAAATTGTTATGTGCGCCTCCGTTTCGCAACACATATCCCCAGTGTATATAAGCGCAAGGTCCCGCCCTCAAACCAACCAGTCAGTTCCCTCCTATCCCTCCATTTCCCTTTTCAGCCCCCTCCATTCCCATTCCATCCCCCTCTATCCCCATTCCACTGTCCTTCTATTTTCTTCTATCCCCTCCTATGTCGAATACACGCCATGATAAATTTGGGACGTGAGGAGTACCTTTTTTATAAAGAGCGGCTGTCGATTGCTGTCGATTTCAAGAGTGTGTCGATTTCAAGAGTGTGTCGAGTCCAAGAGGGTGCCGAGTATAACAGTTTGTCAAGTGCATTATACTATGACTATGGACTTAGTGCTATGCATTAATTATGTTTATGGCTATATCTCTAACTATGGTACTCCACTATGACTGAGTATCACTGACTATGTCCATGAGTGAGTAAACTATGGACTATGACTATCACTGACTATCACTGACTATCACTGACTATCACTGACTATCACTATGACTGACAATAACTCTGAATACTACTGTCGAAGTCTAACAATTCCCAGCATTCGCTTCTCCATATCCTCGCCTACATTAACTTGGACTGCTCCATTAACTGATCCTACACCTCGCTTATTTGCAACCATGAAATCAAGCTATATACCTTTTTTTTCTGTTTTTCATCTTTTCCGATCTTTTTTCTTCTTTTCTTGTTTTTTCATATCTTCTTTTCCTTTTCTATCCTTTTCATATTTTTTTCATCTTTTCTTATCTTTTTCTTCTATCTTCTTATCTTCTCATGTGGTGGTATCTTCAACTGGTTGATTGGTGGCAGTCTACTCATTGGGAATATAGTCATCGCGGAGTCCGCTCTATATTAAAATACCCTAATGTACAAATGGTCCGGGGACATGCAAGTGCCAGGCTGACTGGCTATGAAGTTTGTCTTGGGTGCCATTCCATGGCTCATGCAAAAGCTCGGTGGCTTTGTGGCTCATGAACTAAGCTAATGCTTAAGTCACTCTGACTGTTTTATAGTTCATGATCTATGCCATCTCAATATCCTTCGACACGGCCAGCGCAAGGGCCTCTGCGGCTTCCTGAGCCTTTTCCGTGGCCTCCTCCGAGTCTTCGATGGTTCTGACGAGACTTGGAGCACCGTCGATGTGGATCGACACTGAGTTGGCGTTGGGGTCCACGGGCGTGCCTTCGTTGGGGATGATCAACTCGAGCTCGCCGTTGTTGAGGAAAGATGCTTTGATCTGGTCGAACTTGACGGTTTTGTCGAACTGGAACCGCTTTTCGAATTGGATCTCGTGGTTGCGGAACTCTCTGATGAGAGCTTCTGCGTCCTCTTCGAGCTCGGAATCAGACTCGGATTCAGACTCGGAGTCGGAAGACGAAGAGTCGGAGTCTGAAGAAGTAGAATCAGACTCGGAGTCAGAGTCTGAAGATGAAGAGTCAGAAGAAGAAGAAGAAGAATCAGACTCAGAATCAGAAGAAACAGAGGAGTCAGACTCGGAATCAGAATCATTTTTGGCTGACTCAAAGTCAGAGTCATTCTCCTCGTCGTCATCTCCCTCCACCTCTTTCTCGTCGTCTCCCTCAAAGTTGAACTTTCCGTTGATGATCAACTCATTCTCGTTCTTCAAAAAGTTGATGCTCAACTCGTCCCGGTTGATTGATGGAAACCGGAGTGTCAACTTGTACGTCTTGTCGTCAAGCTCCTCTAACTCACAGTCCTTGGAGTCCTTCAAGTCCCTGCTCAAGTCGATGATCTGGAACTCATCGTCGGAGTCATTGGCGAGAAGCAAGTCCTGCACCAACTCCTCGTCCGTGGAGTCGTTGTCGCTGTCGTAACGGTCGGGCAAGTCGAAGCGGTGCTTGTATATGGTGACACCTTCGTCGTCGGACGAGTCAGACGAGAGGTCGTCGAGGTCAATGGCGTCGGAGTCGGAATCGGAGTCCATGTCAGAGTCGGAATCGGACTCGGCCTCCACCATGATATCGCTCTCGTCTTCCATCTGCTCCAAGGCTTGCTTGAGCTGGTCCAACTCTTCTTCGGAGTCGATATCCACGTCGGAGTCGTCTTCGATCTCGATGTCGGTAAGGGAGACCGAGTCGGAGTCGGAGTCGGAGTCTGAAGACGAAGAAGACGAAGAAGACGAAGAAGACGAAGAAGAAGAGTCGGAGTCAGAATCAGAGTCCGAATCAGAATCAGAATCGGAGTCAGAGTCTGACTCGCAGTCCTCACAATCCTGACAGTCCTCGCAGCTCTCGGAGTCGGATTCCGACTCGTACTCGAGCCCTGGGTGAATGATGATCTCCTTGTCGATGTCGGAGTCGGAATCAGACTCAGAATCAGAAGAGTCCGAGTCGGAGGCAGGAAGCAAGATGATTTCCTGGATCTCAGAGTCAGTCTCAGAATCACTCTCAGAATCGCTGTCGGACTCATCATAGTATCTGACCAAATCGTCGTTGACGTCTCTGGCAGAACCTTCAAGAAGCATGGCGTCCAAAGCTTCGTTCTGCAAAACGTCGTTCATGTCCACGTCGTCCACAAGCAACAAATCGAAGTCGTCGGAGTCGGAGATTGACCCTTCGGAGATGTCACTGTCGGAAATGGAGACATCGGAGTCCATGGAAATGTCGGAGTCTATGTCGTATACTTCGCCAAGGTCCTTTTTGGCGTAATAGTTTCCTTCTTCGTCGAAAAACCCATCCTCATCGTTGAAGTCATCTGCAAAACCACCCTCGGAGTCCTCGTCGGACGAACTGTGGTTATCCTGGAGATCGAAATCATACACTTTTTCGTCGTCGGAGTGGGCAAAACCATCATATTCGCTCTCGGAGTCCTGGTTGTCGGACTCAGTCAAGGGCTCTTCGATGAACACCTCGCCGGAGGGCTGCGGATATGAGTATTGAGCATACCTTCTGTTTCCGTATGCGTTGTTTCTAGAATAACGGTCAGTTCTGGGTCTGTCGTTTCTAAACCACTCGTTTCTGGGTCTACCGTTTCGGGAAAAGTCGTTTCTGGATCTGGACTCGTACCTGGCGTACCTAGAGTCGTTGCGGGGGTCCCTGGCGTCAAACCGGTCGGACCTTCTGTGGTCGTAACGGTTTCTGTAACCGGAACGGGCTCCGGCCCTTTTGGATCTGGCAGACTTTCTGGTGTACTTTGGGTTGCGGAACAGCATGATGATGGCTGAAAACTGGGGATGGGTGCACTATTTAAGCGGTAGAGATGAAAAACTTACGTGGAGCGCGATGCGACGTGCGGCTCGTGCAGCTGCCATTTTGGGCCTCCCGCAGCCCACTATCGCTTTGCATGCCGGGTCTCGCGCTACGCATGCAGTATGCGTGCAATCTATGGGCCCACACCCGTGCCTCCGCGGGTTCCCGCGTCTTCCCTCGAATTCCATCGAATTCCATCGAACCTCATCGAACTTGGCTTGTATGCACTCCTCTGCTTACCTCGGTTCTATTGGCCGCCCTCGATATAGACCCGCATTTGCCACTAATGTGTTATATGCAGGCACACGTAATCTAATTATAGCCATTCACTTCACAACATAAATTACAACTAGCCGTTGTATGAGGGTATAGCAAGAGCAGTTATTAGTAAACCTTCCTGGAATTTCGGAGGTGTCCACAATTTGTGTGTGAGTTTCATTTGGTGTACGGGTTTTTCAAAACACTGGGTGTACGGATCTATTTATCTGGTGTCCGGATTTGCACGGGGTTACCCGGATTCACAGCACCTATATAACCGCGCGGTCCCCTGTAACCGTCTTTTTCCCACCAAATCTCTTTGCCATTTGGCTTAGATCAAGTGTAGTATCTGTTCTTTTCAGTGTAACAGCTGAAACGTCATCATCGATGACATTCTAATATTGCAATTTTTGGGCCGTTCGCCCCAGTGCCTGATGGGCTTGCTCACACGCTGGGGCACAGTGTCGTTACCGTTACACCTTGGGTTTCTGACGCGAATTTTAGTTGCGCTTTGTGAGGCCATAAAGCGTGAATAAAATTTATGAAGTTTTTGGGCCGGCCTGTATGCAATATGCGCCTTTGTTTTAGACCCTTCAGACTGTGTCAGGCCGTTGCAGACTGTTTCAGATGATACAGATCTGAAACAAGCGTCACAAAGCGGATGGTCACAAAACGGGGGGGCGTACTATAAAAGGACGCATTCCCCCAAATAACGTAGCTATTTATTCGTAGTTAACCATGAGGACGTCAACGGTGATCAGACATTTATAATTGGCATTACACTTGATGTTTGATATTTTAATTGACATTGTTCAGGAAATTCTACTACTTTCCTGCTTTGGTATAGGTGTCACGTGACTCGTCACGTGCTCTCGTACATCTGATATCAACTCCTCCTCATTCCAACCACCTAATATGGGTACCCCAGGCCTGGAACTACCGGTGGAGCTTTTCCCCAAAATCAAGCCTACAGACTCAGGGCTCAGGCAGAGCTCGGATTCGTTGGACATCGGAGCAGTCCCCCTTCACGAAGTACCCAACGTCCCGCAGTCCCCCTTTCAGAAACCAGCCACCGAAACCCAAAGAATCCTGGCGGACTTTTCAGCTCCAAACTCCGATACTGGGTCTCTTAATACAGATGCTGGAATTCAACAGATATTTCAGGAGTACCAAAATAGACTGAAAAATAGCCACTCAGCTAACTCTAGAGAAGGGAATTCGGGAGCTCAGCCTCCAAGCCCAGAACTACCGAACCGAAACCAGAAACCACGAAAAGATAGGCCCCACTCCAAAAACTCCGGTCAGTCTCTACCGAATAATGGGCGTTTTTTCCCCAAAATTAAACCCTTTTTGGGCTCCAAAAACTCCTCCAACTCGACCTTCCTGCAGAGTCTAGATACAGGAACAGACCTCGGCGTCTCCAAAGACTGGGACCAAACTTCGGTGTCTCTAGATAGTCAGATCATGCAGGCACTTTCCAGACGGAGTGATCTACCGGAATTTCAAGGCAATTCCGCTAACAAGTTCCCCTATGTGGCGTGGTACGAGGCCGCGGCACGTGACCGTGGAGAGACTGGGTCCACATTTGGACTTTCCAGCCTAGACGAGTTCAGCCAGTTTGTGGAGTTGACCAAGTTGAACCAGCGTATAGCCGATCAGGTGTCCGATTGGCAAGGCAGTGGCCCCAAGCCGCTCCAAGTGCTAGATGCACAGGAGTTTCAGCAGTACCATCAGGAAAACCTCGAGAGCAAAAGCTCCGAAACAGGCAAGGCGAAGCGGCGCCCCAGCTCGGCAAAGTCTCCTTCCAGATGGCCGTTTGGGAACTTTTCCTTTGGGAAAAAGGAGAAGAAAAGCCATTACCTCCACCGAAGCCTTAAAGTGCGGCATCTTCAGATGATCTCACTCGGAGGCACTCTTGGCGTTGGGCTCTACTTGAATAGCGGCAAGGCGTTTACTATGGCCGGCGGGTTCGGCACACTCTTGGCGTTTTTATTGGTGGGGCTCTTGGTGTTGGCCACAGTCAACTCGTTCTGCGAGATGGTGACGTTTGTTTCGGTGGTGGATGGAGTTTCCGGGCTTAGTTCGCGATTCGTGGACGAGTCTTTTGGTTTTGCTACGGGCTGGCTCTACTTCTTTAGCTTCTCGTTAGGCCTTGCGGGCGAGGTGGTGGCATCGATTATTATTTTGAGCTCGTTCCCCAGCACCGAAATCGGGTTAAATGCAGGTGCCACTGCTGGCTTCACCTCGTTATTTTTGGGAGTGTGTTTCGTTAGCAACATGATTCCGGTGCTGATATTTGGCGAGATTGAGTACTTGTGCAGTTTGTTCAAGGTGATGGTTACGCTTGGGGGCATTATCGTGATGATTGTGATCAATCGTGGAGCCATGGGAGACCAGGGTGTAACGGGCTTCAAGTACTGGCAATACGAGAAATCCGACTTTGAACAAAAGATCATATTTGGGCTTTTCCGGCCGGCTTTTGATCTCTCCAGCACCGGGTTGGGCGATTCAGCCCGGGCCATAGATGGCAACTTGGGCCGGTTTCTCTCACTCTTGACTGCCATTAATATTGCCTCCTATGCGTATAGTGGCACGGAAATTGTGTGCATTGCAGCGTGTGAGGCCAAAGACCCCCGGAAGGCACTCCCATCGGCAACTAAACGGGTTTTCTGGCGCATCTTGATCTTCTATTGCTTAGCGCTGTTTATGGTGTCGTTGAACCTATATGCAGGCGACCCTAGGCTTCTCCGATACTACCAAGGCACGCTGGTAGTTTCTGCAGATGATGTGGCCAGCAACCGGGTGGTGCAATACTTGGGCGGGAGCAAGTGCGAGTACCGTGTGTCATCATACGGTTCGCTAGGCAGTGGGTTCCAGAGCCCATGGGTGGTGGCCTTTCAAAGTGCAGGGCTCTGCAGCTGGAGCGTGGTGGGCAACGTATGTTTGTTTGTGTTTGCTCTTTCTTGTGGCAATTCACACCTCTACGTGTCGTCCCGAACGGCCTTCTCATTAGCTCTCCAGGATAAGGCGCCCAGTTTCTTGAAGAGGTGCAACCGGTTCGGCACGCCTTACTATGCAGTGATGGTGGCCATTCTCCCAGCTTTTCTCTCGTACACGTGTGTGACGAGGCAATCGACCATAGTGTTCCAGAACTTGACGTCGGTGATCTCGGCCACAGGCGTGTTCGTGTGGTTTGCCATGTGCATCCTGTACGTGCGGTTCTACTATGGGCTCCAGAAACGGCCTGACACCGTGCCTCGTGATCACAAGGCATATCCCTACAAGTCACCATTGCAGCCGTACTCGGCGATCTTCGGAGTGATTGGGCTGGGTATCGTGCTCTTGTCCATGGGCTTTGTGGTGTTTTTGGATGGGTACTGGAACACCATGTTCTTTTTCTCCAGCTACGGAGCGCTCATTGTGTTTGCGCTTCTTTACCTTGGACACCGGGTCATCAAGGGCTCCAGTTTCCTGCACCTCGAGACGTTGGACTTTGACAGCGGCCGGCGGGAAAATGATATCTACGTGTGGGACGGTGGCCGCGAGTATAACATGAGGAGTTTCCGAGACGTGTCTCATAAACTTGCCCACATGATTGCGTAAGAGGATATCTGATATCTGAATATGACACTACTGTGGAACAGGACAAACTACTGGATCTGAACGGGAGAAACTCAAACTTTTGGATCCGAAGAGGACAAACTTTTGGATTTGAACAGGAAAAAATACTGGATTGGAACAAGACAAACTTTTGGATCTAAAGACAAACTTTTGGACCTAAAGACAAACTACTAGATCTAAACAAGACAAACTACTGGATCTAAACAAGACAAACTTTGGGATTTGAACAGGACAAAATATCGTGGATCCGAACAGAACTGGGGTCTATAACACATCGATCAGTTATGAGAGATGATATATTCAAGTGTTATCCAAATGAACTAACCAATATTGTTTGATTTATTTCAAGTACTCTATTTACTATGTTCATTTGCCAATGATTCCTCAAGAGGATCGGAACTGCTTATAAAACTTTTCACCAGAACAATAGCGGACATTACTTGGTCGTCACACCTACCTACGGCCTTGCAATGGACATTGTTAGTATCAGGCAGAGGCTTCATAATACCTCAACAGGTACAGCATCATGGTGGATCTGACACTATACGCACTATACGCACTATATATACTATGCATACTACACTATACCACATTAGTGTATGATGGCATAGGGATGTAGTAGTGTAGTGTGTGTTAGTACATGATATAGTGGACCAGCAGCTCCAGTCCTGTCATAGTGGTAATACTTTGGAAGGTTCTTTGAATGCCAACGTTAGAATTGGACAGTCTATGCTCCAACTACCTCGATAGGTAGAGCACTAGCTCTGGTGGATCTGAAAACATTCATGTCTTGTATGTTAACTATTCATCATATCTTAATCAGGCTTTGATCTGTATATCTGTTGGAAACCATGACTTTTGACGGTCAATACACCCCTCCGACCGAGGCAGACCACTTGGCTGATCAGGAAATCAAGGAGATTTACTTATATGTATTTTTCATTTTGATATACGATAAATGTGCCATTTAAATATCCTCCATATATAGCTTAAAATCAGCAAATTAACTCCATATCATAGTCTCTTTAGAGTCCCTTTTTATGAAAAAGTATGAGGGATAATTATTACATCCACTTCTGGTTACTTTCTATTTATGTACTGTATGACCAATCTCAGGAATATTGAAAACTGCCAGAAACAAAAATGGGGCTTAAAAATCCGAAACACTCTATACAATAAAGGAAGCTAGAGGAATGTATATAGAGTTAGAAAAGAATGAACCCCTTAAAGTAAAGAATAAATCTAGGAATCTGTTGTGAAAGTGAGTACGAATCTTGGAAGTAAGATTGAAATTCATTGCGCTTGTTATGAGCCGCACACGACGCAAGCATGAAGACTCAAACATGAAAACATGAAGACCCAAAAATGAAGACCCAAAAATGAATTCATGAAGACACAAACGTGAAGACCCAAACATGAAATCATGAAGACCCAAAAATGAAGACCCAAAAATGAAATCATGAAGACACAAACGTGAAGACCCAAACATGAAATCATGAAGACCCAAAAATGAAGACCCAAAAATGAAATCATGAAGACACAAACATGAAGACCCAAACTGTCAAGTGTGTTGAGAATCAATGACTGATCATTCCAGAAAAGGGCGTGCTCTCTTTAGAAAGTAAAGAGTGAGCTACGCCTCACTTTGGTGCCTTACCTTGGTGATTCTTTATGAAGGTTCAGCTCCAGCATAAGAAGTGTTGGGGAAGGTTTAGCATGAGTGAAAGACTGAAGGTCTAGCCGAATTCCTGAACTATTGAAGATGGAATTCTGTCCCAATCCTAGTGTTAATCAATCAGAATATTGTGTGAGGATATTAAGAGGTCCTCTACTCCAGACCCACCAGAAACAGTCAGCCACCAGAACAGTCAGCCACCAGAACAATCAGCCACCAGAAGAGCCAGCCACCAGAACAGTCAGCCACCAGAAACAGCTCTCATGTAAGTCCTCAAGTATTCACATGTTAATGACACCATGAACTTCATGTATTCACATGTTAATGAAACCATGAACTCTATGTCAAACAACAAGTACGCTCCTTTGGACTGTACTCCATGGCTATTGAAAGGACCTCCTGAAGTCGAGATTAGGGTACATGAGGAGTTAAGTTATCTACAGAGCGGTATCCTTTACACTGGTGTATACAGGAATGCGAGTGCGTCCGTTGTCTAACAACTTCTTTAAGTACAGTGTTTTTCGAAACTATTCAAAGCAGGCGGCAAAATGGTCCAAAGCAGGTGGCCAAAATGGTATAAAGCAGGCGGTAAATTGGTATAAAGCAGGCGGCAAAATGGTCCAAAGCAGGTGGCCAAAATGGTATAAAGCAGGCGGCAAAATGGTCCAAAGCAGGTGGCCAAAATGGTATAAAGCAGGCGGCAAAATGGTATAAAGCAGGTGGCCAAAATGGTTCAAAGAAGGTGGCCAAAATGGTTCAAAGCAGGTGGCCAAAATGGTTCAAAGCAGGTGGCCAAAACGATTCAAACCACATTAGGAAACTTAAACAAACCAACAATTCAAAAAGTTACTGTTTTCAATATTCAATAGAGACTTCACATAAACAGTTTATTTCGAATCTTTGATGCTTAGCAATTTGCAAGTCATAAGTATGAACCGTTTTGAATTATTGGTTGTTTAATTTTGCAAGTGTAGTTTGAAACAATTGGCCACGCTGCTTTGAATAGTTTTTGTTGAGAGTTTCCTTAAAGTTTTGCATATACTGGAACGCTTATCTTGTTTCTTCTTATGAGCGTTAAAAATCAATAGTGCTCATAGTTTCTTTGTCTTCGTTACTTGGGCGACGGATATCAACTAGAATGTCAGTCTTGTGGTTTGTTTCGATACTCCAGAGATGAGCGAGATCCCCTCTTTAAATACCACGTCACCATGAATTCCGTTCTCCTGTACCGGACTTGTTAATCCCTTGTTTGAAGTCAAACCCTATGATTCCTTGCGCCAAGACCCGGTTTGTATTATCCGTCTGCACATATACAATAGTCGGAACCTTCTGAGACTTGTTCCTTCATCCGATTCCTCTATACTGCAGATATCACCTTGCCTGCATCCACGCGTCAGGACTTCTCATACATCTCATATGTTCAACACATCACGTGTTCAACAGTTTTGAAAAACACTGTGCTCCTCTCTTACTAGTCATACTCTTACTAGTCATACTATACTGTACTCATACTCATCTATACTTACGCTTAATGTTTTACGGTGGGTTGTGAAGGAGGTGTGGAAGAACACTACGCAGGAAGCCGTGCTATGGGATTTTAGAGAGAGTTTGGGTGCTTTTGAGGGATTTTGGAGAGAGTTTGGGGGCTTTTAGAGAGATTTTGGAGAGAGTTTTTGGGGGCTTTTGAGGGATTTTGGAGAGAGTTTGGGGGCTTTTGAGGGATTTTGGAGAGAGTTTGGGGGCTTTTAGAGAGATTTTGGAGAGAGTTTGGGGGCTTTTGAGGGATTTTGGAGAGAGTTTGGGGGCTTTTGAGGGATTTTGGAGAGAGTTTTTGGGGGCTTTTAGAGAGATTTTGGAGAGAGTTTGGGTGCTTTTGAGGGATTTTGGAGAGATTTTGGGGGCTTTTAGAGAGATTTTGGAGAGTCGCGCAGACTACCATCCTCTCGCTCCTACAGCGAAGCAACTCATTTGAAATTGAGAGTACAATGACTCTTCGAAATGGTCACTTCCTGTGACTTGATGGACACTCAAGTGCCCCGGTATTTTCTACAGTCACTCTGTTATGGACCCACGAATATTAAAGGTATCTGTACTAGACTAGATGAACAATTGTACTAGACTAGATGAACAATTGTACTAGACTAGATGAACAATTGTACTAGACTAGATGAACAATTGTACTAGACTAGATGAGCAACTGTACCAAATAGTATTTTTAGACTGCAATAACCAAGACTTTGGGCTAGATATAGTAACCAAGACTTTGGGCTAGACTACAGTATCTATACGTCTGTACTGGGAGACTTGGTGAGCCTCATAGTAATGGGCTGCTCTACTACTGTACTACACTACTCTACTACTGTTACAGATAGTCAGTAATAGGAGGACAAGGTTATGGTCATAGTCACAGGCAAAAAGTCATAGTCACAGGCAAAAAGTCATAGTCACAGACTAAAAGTCATAGTCACAGACTAAAAGTCATAGTCACAGACAAAAAGTCATAGACGGTGATGAGCCACCCTTTTCTACACTATGAATTAGCATTCTCTACTCCACCACTTCCCCACTATTTCTCTCCACCACTGTACTACTTCTGTACACTACTCTACCACTTCGTCAATGGCTTGGTCACATACTCCTACATGCAAACACCTACACTCATGGCCCTTGTACCTCAACCATCCGCAATGTGGTGCATGTATTTACTTTACTACTATGTACTATGTACTAGAGACTAGATACTATACTATGTACTATGTACTATGTACTAGAGACTAGATACTATACTAGATACTAGATACTATACTACTATGTACTATGTACTATGTACTATGTACTACATACTATACTACTATGTACTATGTACTACATACTATACTACTATGTACTAGATACTAGATACTATACTACTATGTACTACATACTATGTACTATGTACTAGATACTACATACTATACTAGATACTACATACTAGATACTACATACTACATACTATACTACTATGTAATATGTACTGTTAGATTCTTGTTGAACGTATTGTACTATGTTAACTATTTATCCGTTGATGGTTCCTCAGCAAGAGGAACCAGTGCGACTTATATAGCCTTTGAAGAGAAACGTGGCAGTGAAAACTCTTCACCACGAACAATGGTGATGATTGTTCGTGGCATCTTCGAAAAGGGGCCATCATTGTTGATGGTCGAACGCCGTCCCACGGCGTTCGTAGTAGCCCTAAATAGGATCGGGCAGAGAGACTTTCTAATCCCTCCATAGGTAGGTTACTGCCCATGGCGGATCTGACATGTACTAGATACTACATATTGCGACACCGTGGCAATTGCATTGGCCACCCAGTTAGGATGGAAGCATGAGCTTGACGCATTAGTGGCCGAAGATGAAGGTATAGAGTCTGGTGAGGAAAGTGATGAACTGTTCAAGACATCTTTCGAAACACAAGAAGCAAAAGAGCCTCTGCTCTGCGAGTCTCCCAAAGCGGCATTGGAGAAAGAGGGGGAGAAGGAGAGCTTGGCAACCAAACTTGCCAATGTAGTATGTAGTATGTAGTAGCTAGTACATAGTATAGTATGTACTAGATACTAGTATAGTATGTACTACATACTATGTACTATGTACTAGTATAGTATGTACTACATACTATGTACTATGTACTACATACTACATAGTAGATACTAGATACTAGATACTAGATACTAGATACTACATACTAGATACTAAATACTACATACTACATACTATGTACTACATACTACATACTAGATACTACATACTAAATACTACATACTAAATACTACATACTAAATACTACATACTACATACTACATACTACATACTAAATGCTACATACTAAATACTACATACTAAATACTACATACTACTATACCAAACCCTACCGACTTGTATTTACAAGACGTTATAGTCTACGTAACGTATCATGAATGTATCATACAATCGATTATGGATTCACTAATTGAGACCAAACATCTGGATTGATTGAGACCAATGTGTCAACGAGTACCTAGCAGTACGGAGGAAAGGTACTTTGTGGATATGTTGTATTCAGGCCACTGAAAGACTTTGGGCTGTAGATACTTTGGACAATAAGAAACTGGAGTAATATATCGAGTAGAGTATAGAGACTAGAGTCTAGGATATATGGGTTATAAGAGATTAGAGAATTGGTTTATCAAGAAGTAGATTATCTTATGGTCATATGTTCACAGTCGGATCACAGCCGAGAGTAGAAACTGACTGTGCTACTACACTACTACTACACTATTATACTATACTACACTATTATACTATACTACACTTGTTAGACCCACCATGGGTAAACACACTACCCATAGAGGTATTCTTAGAGCCTACGAATGCCAATGACTCGTCCAAGGCGTCATACCGCGCGACTTGGATCCATACTTTCACCTTACCTCGTGACATGGCGTTTAACCGCCATGCTCCACTTCTCTGGTACTCACTGGCTAACTATATAAGTACTTGAATCCCCACCTATTGGGGATCCATCGGCGAATAAACATACAAAACAGAGTACTGGACGTAACCAGAATCTAACAACACTATTATACTATACTACACTATTATACTATACTACACTATTATACTATACTACACTATTATACTATACTACACTATTATACTATACTATTATACTATACTACTATACTACTATACTACTATACTACTATACTACTATACTACTATACTACTACACTATACTACTACTACACTATACTACTACTACACTACTACACTACTACACTACTACACTACTACACTACTACACTACTACACTACTACACTACTACTCTACTACACTACTACACGACTACACTACTACACTATACTACTACTATACTACTACACTATACTACTACTATACTACTACACTATACTACTACTATACTACTACACTATACTACTACTATACTACTACACTACTACATTACTATGTAATACACTATACTAGTACCACCATTCTATGATAGTGCCACTATACCGTACTATACTAACACTTTACTAGTAGACCTTTAAGTCGGCCAAGTCAGACCACTAGACCATCAGAACATCAGTTCACCAGTCCATCAGTCCACCAGTCCATCAGACCAAGTCACGGTACTGGCACATGGATCACCAGAGTGTTCAGTTATTAATCCTAAATACGGAAAATACCAAGATTCATCAATGATAGTCAATGATAATTAATGGCCAGTCAATATTCAATCGCTAGTCAATAATACAGGGGTATTGATTTGGGGTGATTTGGGTGATTTGGGTGATTTGGGTGATTTGGGTGATTTGGGTGATTTGGGTGATTTGGGTGATTTGGGTGATTTGGGTGATTTGGGTGATTTGGGTGATTTGGGTGATTTGGGTGATTTGGGTGATTTGGGTGATTTGGGTGATTTGGGTGATTTGGGTGATTTGGGTGATTTGGGTGATTTGGGTGATTTGGGTGATTTGGGTGATTTGGGTGATTTGGGTGATTTGGGTGATTTGGGTGATTTGGGTGATTTGGGTGATTTGGGTGATTTGGGTGATTTGGGTGATTTGGGTGATTTGGGTGATTTGGGTGATTTGGGTGATTTGGGTGATTTGGGTGATTTGGGTGATTTGGGTGATTTGGGTGATTTGGGTGATTTGGGTGATTTGGGTGATTTGGGTGATTTGGGTGATTTGGGTGATTTGGGTGATTTGGGTGATTTGGGTGATTTGGGTGATTTGGGTGATTTGGGTGATTTGGGTGATTTGGGTGATTTGGGTGATTTGGGTGATTTGGGTGATTTGGGTGATTTGGGTGATTTGGGTGATTTGGGTGATTTGGGTGATTTGGGTGATTTGGGGGTTGCATGGTGTCTAGTGAGAATTAACCACTGGGACCTTTGGGTTGGATGCAGGAGCACTAGGTAAAAACAAGAAATGGAAACATTAAATTTACACCATAGATATTGGGGATATTAGGGAGATTGGGGATATTAGGGAGATTGGGGATATTAGGGAAATTCGGGAGATTGGGGATATTAGGGAAATTGGGAAAATTGGGGAAATTCAACAGAAAAGAACTCGGAACAGGGCTGCTTAACCACCACTAAACCATGTCATAGAAAACTATTCACCTCCCACCAACAAGCCACTAACTTAAATAGCAAAGTAGATCGCCACTGGGATGTGCTACTCTTGGATCTTACTACCTTAGTAAGTTGGTCTATTGGAGCAGTGGTATCTGACTTTGGACAATAAGATTGTACAGACTTTGGACAATAAGATTGTACAGACTTTGGACAATAAGATTGTACAGACTTTGGACAATAAGATTGTACAGACTTTGGACAATAAGATTGTACAGACTTTGGACAATAAGATTGTACAGACTTTGGACAATAAGATTGTACAGACTTTGGACAATAAGATTGTACAGACTTTGGACAATAAGATTGTACAGACTTTGGACAATAAGATTGTACAGACTTTGGACAATAAGATTGTACAGACTTTGGACAATAAGATTGTACAGACTTTGGACAATAAGATTGTACAGACTTTGGACAATAAGATTGTACAGACTTTGGACAATAAGATTGTACAGACTTTGGACAATAAGATTGTACAGACTTTGGACAATAAGATTGTACAGACTTTGGACAATAAGATTGTACAGACTTTGGACAATAAGATTGTACAGACTTTGGACAATAAGATTGTACAGACTTTGGACAATAAGATTGTACAGACTTTGGACAATAAGATTGTACAGACTTTGGACAATAAGATTGTACAGACTTTGGACAATAAGATTGTACAGACTTTGGACAATAAGATTGTACAGACTTTGGACAATAAGATTGTACAGACTTTGGACAATAAGATTGTACAGACTTTGAACAATAACACACTACATCAGACAGTAGTAGTGTAGTAGTAATAGTAATAAGTTAACAAAGCAGTTTGGGAAGTTTGGTAAACCATCAGACTGCTGTTCACGACTATACACTAAAAACACTTCAAATGTTGGTCTCATAATAAGATCGAATTATTGTGGACGCATTTGTCTTGTCGTAGTCAATTCTAGACTTCATAGAGTAGACTAGAGACAGTAAAATGTGTGGCTAGTGTACCGTAAAAAGTGGTGGTACTCGAGTACCGCGTCTGGCTCTGAGCCAAAATCTGAGCCACTATACGTAACAAGTGTATCAGTCATACTCCTTTTGTGAATAATTCCATGATATGAGGTTCCACGAAGGAGTACTTGTTTTGCATGATCCAAGTGTTTTGTAGTAGGTCTCGAGAGGTATCTAGAGAGTCTCAGCACAACGAACGTAATATCGAGTCTAAGACTTTTAGCTGCATAGAGCAACTTGCCAACTAGATATCGATACTCAGTCTCGTCACAAAGCTCAAGAACTTCATCAAGACTTTTGTCAAATTTGTCACCTGTGTCTGGATCCAGCACTGAATTGCATTTTCCGTACTATTGGTAGTATCACTTTTTCCGTACTAATGGACAGACTTTGAACAAAAATTGGAACAGCCAACCATTGGTCAATGGCCTTCTTCCAGCCCTCAGTATTGGAGCGAAAAACATACTCTCTAGGGTTGGACATTTCGTTTTCAAAACCCAAGTTGGGGTAAACAATCAAGTCCAAGGCCTCGGTTCCCATCTCTTCACATGTAGCATTGATGGTCAGAATAACACCACTGATGATCTCATACGGCACAGAATAACACCACTGACGATCTCATACGGCACACAATTGCACCCCTTTCCCACGAAGTTGGCCTTGACCAACGGGGTCATTTGGGACACCATGTATAGAACCACATGCTTAAGTGGAGTTCCGTCAACAAAAGTGGTTTCATGTTTGCAGCTCAAGTTCAAGTAGAATTCCTTCCTTTAGGAGTCGGAGTAGAGCTTTTTCACAAGCTCAAAAACGGGCTGGACC
Source organism: Metschnikowia sp. 13-106.1 (assembly GCA_002374735.1). Classification (NCBI taxonomy): domain Eukaryota; kingdom Fungi; phylum Ascomycota; class Pichiomycetes; order Serinales; family Metschnikowiaceae; genus Metschnikowia; species Metschnikowia sp. 13-106.1. The sequence goes on from NLAL01000178.1 coordinate 23,732, forward strand.
TCGTGGAATTTGGGAATGGTCTCGAAAACAATCACCTCCACATCAGCACCTTCAATGAAAAATTTCTCCTTTTCCTCATGGTATTCGGCCAACTGGTGCACATCCGTCACATCATATACACCACTATATTCCGCACCATTGGCAAGGTACGCACCGTAAGGCCCCACGGAAGCAGCAATATGGATATTCTCCTTGATTTCAGGAAATGCTTCAAAGGCCTCTTTGGCACAGTCGATCGATTTCGGCCCCACTCCTTTGGAGCCTGCGACATCAACACCTGCATGTTTCTTCAAGGTCCACTCCGAGGCTTGGTACGTGGACGTGATGATCTTTTGACTACCGACTTCCAAGTAGCTCTTGTGAACTTTGGTGATCAAGGAACGTTCCCTCAAAAGGATTTTGGTGGACCAGAGGGGAGACTGTGCACACCTTAGACGAACAAAAAGTATAAGAGGTGCTGTGGCCTCGTCATATCAGACTTTGGTCTTGTAAGGTACTACTACATATCCCAGTATAATATATATGCTAAAAAAAAGTTGAAACAATTACCTGGGCCAAACAGTTGAAACAATCACCTGGGCCAAACCTCCCCATGAATCAAGTTTCTAAGCATAGGCTTTGGAAATGCTGTGGGTATGGAGAGCACAAGGCACCGGAAGCTTTTGTATAAGCACATATTCATGCCAAACCGTTGAGCTCCAGCCCTCTCCATAGCACAGACAAAGTACTCTGCGGGCTCTTGACCAACTGAGAAGCCAACCTTTTGGACCGTAAGCCCCTTGGCTTTATACGCTGGAACCATACCCACACAGGGACTAACTAACTGACTCACTAGTACACTACTAGACTAACTAAGTCACTAACTGACTCACTAGTACACTACTAGACTAACTAAGTCACTAACTAAGTCACTAACTAAGTCACTAACTAACTAACTAAGTAACTAACTAACTCACTAAGTCACTAACTAAGTCACTAACTAACTAACTAAGTAACTAACTAAGTCACTAAGTAACTAACTAAGTCACTAACTAACTAACTAACTCACTAAGTAACTAACTAACTAACTAACTAACTAACTAACTAACTAACTAACTAACTAACTCACTAACTAACTAACTAACTAACTAACTAACTAGTACACTACTTGACTAACTAACTCACTAAGTAACTAGTATGTTGATCCTTGAATAGAAAAGTGTAGTATAAATCTAGTGTAGACTAATGGTTTGCCAGCAGTAGACCAGCCCTATTCCCAAAATCTACCCTATGTAATATCGTGAAATAATGCGCTCTACTATACTCTTCCAAGATCCACTACTTAGTATTTCAACACTCACACTACTCCACCACACTACTCCACCACTCATCCCCACTCACTGCGTCCTTATTAAAAAAGCTCTTGGTCGCATTTCCCCCTCTGTCGAAGAGGTAGTAGTAGTGTAGTAGTAGTGTAGTAGTAGTGTAGTAGTAGTGTAGTAGTAGTGTAGTAGTAGTGTAGTAGTAGTGTAGTAGTCAGTTGTATTATGGTCCACTATATTCTATCGCCCTTTTGCTTGATTGTCTTCTGCCTAACCCATTGAACAAAGTGAGTCATATCTTTTGATAAAGTTCGCTCATGTTCAGCTGGTAGAAAGGAGTAACTGGCACAGGTCAATAGTAGCTACAGTCCAGGTCACCTAAAGTAGTGGAGTAGTGGAGTAGTAGGTTAATAGAGTAGTAGGTTAATAGAGTAGTACATTAATAGAGTAGTACATTAATAGAGTAGTACATTAATAGAGTAGTAGAGTAGTACATTAATAGAGTAGTAGAGTAGTACATTAATAGAGTAGTACATTAATAGAGTCAGTCAAAAACGTCATTAGTCAACCGACAATAATATAGACCATAGTTAATCAGTAGTCAATAGTACAATGGTTAGTGGTATAGCTGTATAGTCAAAAGTAGTTTCATACTCATGAAGTGGTGCAGCACACAAATACAGTAGTACAATGGGGAGACTACAGTTAGGGTGGCTCATTGCAGTAGAGTATATATGTATAGATTCATAGACTGGGGTGTAATATGGTCCGTAGTCATGATACAAACTTACAGTAAAGAGAATACGATTATAGTACAGTAGTATGGACACTGTTGGAGAGTCACGGAGGCCAATTTCAATCTTTACCCGAAAAATGCCTGGTTCATAATATACAGTAGTGGAGTGAAGTAGTGGAGTGGAGTGGAGTGGAGTAGTGTACAGCCAAAAATAGTACTAGTCAGCAAAAAATTATATAGTTATAGTTTGAGATACAAGGTGTAGTGCTATAAAATATGGATTCTAATCCAGAACTATTGCCTGGAATCTCGAATTGCTGGAATTGGCTGAAGTCCAAAACACGCATTTCTAGATTTGAACCTGCACAGAAAACCCACACCTACATATAAAGCTCACGTGACTACAACTATCTCTATAAAACCACATTTACCCGGAAAACCCTCTCATTTAAAGCGTGCATTTGTTGACATGGTGGCTAACACACGGGTTCAATGGGCGTATACTCTCAACGCACGGCGTATGTGCAGGACCCATGATGGCACGATGCACAGAAGACAATGCAGAGTACAGCCCCGAAGTGCACACCCGTGCACCCGAATACAAGCCCTTAAACAATAGGGGCCGGGTTTACGGCGATAAAATAGGGGCACGATGCAGGAGCGCCGGGAAACCCGTACCTCCGAACTGTATTCAAGCATACCGCTTTACGTATACGCTTTTGGAGGCCCGTGCACCCGGGAATTTCGGGGCGGAATGGACGTGGTTCAGGGTAAGTGAAATAAGAGATAGGGCCTACGCGATGCAGGAGGGAAACGGGAATGTGCAGGCAGCTGCGGGCGATGCGGACAATGCGCCGTGTATACACTCCTAGCACCTATATGCAGGCACCGCCCACCCACTCGTCAGCGGCCAGCGAAAGCCACCCCCAAGTCCTCCTTTCTTTTCTCCACCCACGAAGAGAATCCACGCCCGATTCTCAGCGAAACTCTTGGAGACAAGCTCTTTCCGACGCTTAGAACGCTTGCATTTCTGAAACAAATCTGAAACGCCCCTGAAACTCCCCCGAAACTTCTCTAGCTCATGACTTGGACCCCCACAGAGCATTTCCTCCATGGAAGACTCTTCAAGCCTTTCCTCCCCTTCGACAAGCACCCTACTTTGAAAAATGACAACTTCAAAAACTTGTACTCCGGAGACGAGGTGTACATTTTCGAGACCAAGGACAATAAGTGGGCCCGTGGGTACTCGCTTACCCGGCCGTTCCCCCACGACTACACCATCCACTCGGTCAACTTGGACGACTTACCCGGCTTGAACATCCAAGTGGTGGTGTTCCCTTTGAAGTACGTGGAGGTCATTGAGGAGCTCCCCCTCAACTTGATGAAAGTTGCTGACGACTACAACAATGTTAATGTTGGAGAGACCTTGGCTCCTACTTTGAAGCAGCTGGAGATCCGCTACAACGAGGCCACCAACGGCTTGACGGAAGGTGCTCGTGCGGTGATCCCCCCCTTGCCTTTTGACAGTTTCACGTTTGCTGGAGACTTGGTCAGTGAGATCGTGTATGCCATGAACCTCTTGACGTCGCATATCTTTGCGCTCTACTCCATTGGTGAGTTCCGGCTCTTCAACAAGCTCTCGGAGATTTACCATGGCTTGGACGAGAACAGAATCAAGTTGACCCATCATGCGTTGACCGAGAACGAGGTGCAGGTGGCCAAGGAAACTGCTACGTTCTTGTTGAACAAGATCCCCAAGAAGTTGGCGCTGAAGGCTGCTCGCTTGAACGAAAAGTCTTACGATTTGGACTTCAAGAACACCGACATCTCGGGATACAAGGCCATTTTGGCCCGGAACGCCTTCTCTGGTGCCTTGGTGTCCTTGGACAATGCGTCTCCCTCGCAGTTGGCCTTGAACCAGGAATTGTGTGCGTTGTACCCGAAATTCCCCATCAACGCCCACTACAACCGTCTGGCCTTTGTGTTGGAGCCGGCCCGTAACCACAAGCTTGTGCACGAACCTCCATCGCACATTTTGGTGGACTTCAAGTCCGTTAGTGGCTCTTCCAGCTTCCAGCCTTCGGGTTTTGCAGGTATGATTGCATACTTGTACATCCGTAACACCAAGAAACGGTTGACTGAAGCATTTGCCGTGCATACCAATTCCGTGGACGAGTTGGTGTTTGTGGAGAAGATCTCCGCTGCTCTTTTCCGGAACATTCCTGCATCCGAGGTGGAGAACAACCGGGTTTACTTGGTGGCTGTCTTGACCGAGGAGGTGGACTTGCCTCATAAGGATGTCACGGTGCTGCAAATTAGCAGGGTCAAGAAGGGTGTGGCTGCCGGTGTGGCCGATATCACTCGTATCTTTTCCCGGAACCAGGGCTCTTTGGCTTCTGGAGCTTCCCACCAGTTCTCCATTAAGTTGTACGGCTCGTACCTTTCCGCTAAGAAGTTCGACGCCAGCAAAGTCGAGAACAATGGATGGGGAGAAGCTGTGGACCGGATCATTAGTGGCTCCAACGAGGGTATTGCCGTCAACCCACGTGCAGAGAAGTTGGTTGTTTCCGTCAAGGAGTTCAAACACCAGCTCTCGGAATCGGAGGATTACCTTGATGTGACGTCCTCTTCTAATGGACATGCTACTGACAGTAAGAGTGCACCAATTGCCAAGATCAAGCCGATCTTTTTCGATCCGTTGGCCGAGAATTACGAGCGGATCTACTTGAAAATGGGCAAGATCTCCATGCTTGGAGAAACCGGCAAAGACGACTTGTTGACGGTGGAAATCAGTGCACCAAATGATCCAGGAATCACTTTTGCCAAGGCTTCTAACCAGATCGAGAAGCCTACATGGCAATTCGTGTCCACGCTTTCCAACGAGGTGATTGGAGAAATCGTCAAGGTCAACGGAATCGCCAAAGTTGCTGGAAAAAAGACTCTTCGTCAAGATGCCATTGCTCTTGCCTTGTACGTCAATGGAGTGCTTGTGGGTACAGGAGAGGTGATGTACCGTAGTGGCAGCCGGTTGGTAGAGTACAACCGTAAGGACTTCTATAACGTGGAGTTGTGGGGCCTTGATGCCCGCAAACTGCCCGTGGCTCAGGTGCAGATTCACACCGAGTACATTGGAAAGGACTACAACACCGAGGGATGCATTGAGAACATCTTCCAGTGTGAGCGGTTCTTCTACTCGGGACCTCTGGGTATTGATGAGCTCAACAGCTCGTTGGTGGATTTCTGCAAGTTGGATATCTACCAGATGGTGCGTTTTTTCCCCGAGCTTTTATCGTCTTTCTTCAAGATTGCCGAGATTTGCTTGTCCAAACAAGGAAATCCTCAATACGAGATGCTCTTGGACGTCACCTTCAAGACCATTGTGCAGTTGTTGGACACCATTTTCGGTAAGCAGGACCAGTACCTCTACATGTTCGATACGTTCGTGAATGAAAAGGATATCCAGGCCAACGTGGGAGTTTTCCTCTTGAACAAGATCTCGGAGATCTTCACCCAGGCCCAGTCCAACTGGAACTCCATGTCGAGGTCTGTGTGCCGTATCGTGGCCCTTCTTGTCAAGATCTCACTTTACCCTACCCAAAAGGGAGATTCCGATCACTTCATGAGAGCTTTGAAGTCGCTTTTCAAATCGGCTTCGTTCTTTGTCAATATCCAGTCCCAGGCTCTTATTAATGACCAGGTGCTTATCATGGAGTTGCCTGATTTCGTGCTTGCTTTTGAAGACTACTTCCATCCTGCACAGTTGTTGGACGTGATCACCACCTTCATTGACTCCGTCGGTGTCAGAGGTTTGGGTGTGGACGAAGAACAGTTCGATAAGCGCAACATCGCTGCCACCAAGGACCACAAGATCGTGCTCACCAAAATGCTTCTCATCCAGCGTCTCTTTGCATGCAAGATTTCTCGCAACATTGATACCATGAACGATTTGGTGGGCAAGTGTGTGGTGTGGTGTATGGAGGTGTACTTGGGTCCCTTGGACATTGAAGCCACGCGTTTGGCATCTTCTGTCATGAACTGTGTGTGTGAGCTTCTCCAGGAGAACATGGATAAACCAGGAGTGCAACACATTTGCTTCTCATTGGTCAAGCATTTGGGTGCTCTTTCCAGAACTTTCATCAAGTACAACAAGTACACGAGAAGCCATGATTATTTCAACAGCAAGCGGGCTTTCACGCAATTGTTCCAGCGTGAGTACCCATTCCCTGAGATGTTCTGTGACTCGGTGGTGGAATCTGAAGTGGTGGTGGAGGTTTTAGTGGAATTGGCCACCATCTTTGTGTATGTGGCTAAGATAGGCCACGAGGCTGCAGGACCCGAAGGTTTCTACTTGATTTCTGGAACCGACATCAAGAACGATTTCTTCGACCCCACCAAGTGTACATCCAACAATGGTCTCAATGAGGATATCTTGACCATTTTGGGAGGCATCCAGCTCATGAGACAGGGTAAGTACTTCCCTGAAGATAAGTGGCTTTCTGCATATGCTATGATTGCCGAAGGGTGTTTGCTGGCTTTGGAGCTTCTCCGCGTGCTTATGATTGCCCATTTCATTCCCAATGTGGAACAGCCAGACTTGTTTGACAGATCTCTTTGGGGTAACTACATCAAATCACTCTTGAAGTTATGTACTTTGGCTCCGGTTTCCGTGGAGCATCTCTCCACCATCCCCAGAAAAGCATGTCACCAGATCACGGGTTCTATTCGTGATAGAGTGGCCGATATCGTCAATGAGTTGTGGGATGCCTTGGCCTGGGAAGCTACGCCTGACGATACCACCCGGTTCAACCTCACCATGTTTGGAGGATACCAGGTGGAGTTCATCAGCAACAACTATGCCATTCTCCAGGACTTGATGTTGTTTGCTTTGCAGCGGAACAACGCGTGTCAGACTGTGAGTGTCAAGATCATCTGGACCATCATTGTGTCGGAGTACATTCTTAGCGACTCCATTGTGGATGTGGAGAGAGAATGTCTTATTGGACTCCATGAAGTGTTCTACCGGACGGCATACAAGCCGGGTCTTAATGAGCAGCTTTCATTCATTGAGAGACTCAAGACCACTATTCGTTTGGACCGCGAGGATGAGGCTTATCCTATGATGGTGAAGTTCATCCAGAACTTGGCTGGGTTCCTTGAAGTTTTGAACGACTTGAACCACGTGCCCGTTGGTCCTGAGTTTGAGGATGATAGAACCTTCCACAAGTTGAACATTAATGCGTACTTGAAGAACGCCAACAAGCCGGAGTTGTTCCACTCGTTCATCAGTCTGATGTTCGAGGAAAACATCAAGAAGAACGACTTTATTCAGGCTGCGTTGAGTTTGGAGTTGTTGGCCTCAACCTACACGTGGGACCACCAGTTGGTGCTTCCTGCTTCCTACAGACCCAAGTTCCCCGAGCAGACGTCGTTCGAGCGTAAGGAAACGCTCATCAAAATGATTGCCCAGAACTACATCAAGGGCAACAGTTTGGAGAGGGCCACGGATACCTATAACGAGCTTCTTGAGGCTTATAACGAGCACACGTTTGACCTTAAGTCGTTTGCATACGTGCACCAGAAGTTGGCCAAGCTCTACTTGGATTTGGAGTCGTCCGACAAGTTGAGTCCTTCGTTCTACCGTGTGGCATACATTGGAGGAGGATTCCCTGAGAATATCAGAGGCAAGGAACAGATCTATGAGGGTCTTCCATTTGAGCACATTACGTCGATCCACGAGCGCTTGTTGAAGTTGTACCCCGGAGCACGGATTGTTACGGATGATGCACATGCTTTGGAGCTCAAAAAGAAGGTGCAAACAGGACGTTACTTGCACGTGAACGCCGTGGAGCCCGTCAACGAGATCTCCGATAAGATCTTGAACACATCCATTGGAGTCCGGCAATACGCCCGGAACAAGAATCTTCGGTTCTTCTCGGTGACCAAGAAGATCCCCGGGTCCACGTCTGTGTTTGACCTCTGGACTGAGGAAGTGACCTACGAGACGCTGGTTTCGTTCCCTACGCTCATGAAGCGAAGCGAGATCAAAAACACCACGGTGGTTCGTTTGTCGCCTTTGGAAAACGCCATCCGTACGATCATCAACAAGAACAACGAGATTGTGCAGTTGGAGAGCATCATCAACATGGCGTACCGCGAGAAGTCGGACTACGTATCGCTTCTCAACGACTTGAGCAGACATTTGGCCGGTACGGTGGATGCACCCGTCAATGGTGGAGTGGGCCAGTACAGGGCGTTCTTCTTGGACCCTCGTTACGACGGCAAGCCCGACTATGCCTACAACATCCGTCTCTTGCGCAACTCGTTCCATGACTTGACGTCCATTTTGAGCAGATGCTTGCATCTCCACGGCAAGTTGGTGGCACCAAGCATGAGACCATCGCATGATGCATTGGTGGAGCTCTACCGCGTCAACTTCAAGGAGGAGATCGAGTTCTTGAAGATCAACACCGACTACGAGAGTTTGGCTTACAACCACTATGTCACGGCAGCACAGGTGGCCAAGGAGAAGAAGCCCGATACGGCACTGACCATGGCGCTGACTATGCTCAACAGCAGCAGTTTGTACCGGACCACAACCAAGTCATCGCGGACTTCTTCCAACTCGGGGTCCACGGGCTTATCGGGCTTATCGGAGCCTAGCATGGGAGGGTTTGGCGACGTCAAGTCCAAGAGAACTGCTTTGAACTGGAGAAGAAAGTGATGAGGGAGGCAGACAGACCGACAGACAGACCGACAGACAGACCGACAGAATGAATCCTAGATTAATGACTATTGTTTCAACTTTTAATATTCCCACAGGTCTTGGGATTTTGGAGTATATCCTACTCTTCAGACTTACAATCCCTGTCCTTATTGATTCTACAGATACATTCAGATGTGTTGAAGCAGATATTCGAGACAGGCTGGAAGTTTTAGGGCCAGTGGAGTTCTTGGGCATAAATCAAGGTATTCAAACACTCTAAACAGTAATCTGTGCATACCAGAAAGCGCCATACCTTATTAATATTGAGGCACTCAGACACTTAGCTGTTACCCAATAGATTTTGAGATATAGACCGCATATTACACAGTGACAGATAAAGAGAGTAGTATGTTAGATTCTGGTTACGTCCAGTACTCTGTTTTGTATGTTTATTCGCCGATGGATCCCCAATAGGTGGGAATCCGAGTACTTATATAGTTAGCCTGTGAGTACCAGAGAAGTGGAGCATGGCGGTTAAACATACAAAACAGAGTCCACGTAACCAGATTCTAACATGGAGGTCACACCCAACCGTCCTATTTTTGTTGAAAATGATCTTCTGGGTGTTCGTATCTACTACGGACTTACCTTTGAGATGGCCCTTGACCAACTCCCTTCTCCCATTTATACCACCAACTCGCTTCCCCCATTTATACCACCAACCCGCTTCTCCCATTTATACCACCAACTCGCTTCTCCCATTTATACCACCAACCCGCTTCTCCCATTTATACCACCAACTCGATTCTCCCATTTGTACCACCAACTCGCTTCCCCCATTTATACCACCAACCCGCTTCTCCCATTTATACCACCAACTCGATTCTCCCATTTGTACCACCAACTCGCTTCTCCCATTTGTACCACCAACTCGATTCTCCCATTTATACCACCAACTCGCTTCTCCCATTTACACCACCAACTCGCTTCTCCCATTTATACCGGTACAGTGCACACAGCCATGTTTAGAAGGTCCCCATCTTCCCCAGAGTCAGTATTCGTCGCATCAACCCCAACACCTCTTGTCACCAATTCACTACTTGATGGCGTGTTCCACATTGGGATTCTTTTGCCATATTAGGGCTTATCTCCGACTCCATCTTTGATCTCATCAAATTTTCTGGCGCCCTGCTCCCCACGGTGCACGTGAACCCACGCGATCGCACGCCCTATTTTGGCTGCAAACTCTACACCTCATTCTCAGAAACTCTACACCTCATTCTCAAAAACTCCATACCCAATTCTCAAAAACTCTACACCCAATTCTCAAAAACTCTACACCCAATTCTCAAAAACTCTACACCTCATTCTCGAAAACCTTAGACTTCGACCTAGTCTTCCAATTCACCCAGCTTTACAGTTTCCACAGTCACAATATGAAGAGGCCGAAATTAAATACCTCGGCTTCCCTCTACAACGTTTGGTTTGGGATAAGGAAATAGAGAAATTGGTGGGTTTACTCCATAGCACAAACATTCGGAGGCTTGGATTGACCCACAGGGCTCATGCCATAAACACATTTCTCTATTCAAAGCTCTAATACCGTGATCTTCATCAACCGATGCCTTTACTGCAGATCAAAAAGCTCAAATCCTTAGTGAAGAACTTCTTTCCGCGTTTGGGAGAGGATAAAGTCTTTACAAGGATTGAGCATGGTGGTTTTGGGGTCATAGATATCCAAATGCAATTGGAGGGTCTACGTGCTGGTTTAATTCATAAGGTTTTGGTTGAAGACGATAACTGATTCTTTACTCTTTTCAGAGCGAACATCCAGGTATCTTCCTTACTCTATTTAAAAAACCAACCACAAATTCGGAGTCTCCTTCGAGGAGAGCAGGTTCGAGTTTTTATGTGGTGGGCTTACTTGACGGATATTGAAGAGTATTCAAGGTATAAGAAGACCTTTCGACATGGCCGAATGTCGGCGATTCAAAGTGGTCTTCGTGAATATGCCAGAGAATACCTAACTCCTTACTTTAACATTACAAAGACGATTCTAAGACGTGAGAGATTCTCGGCATCGACGGAACATCAATGGGAAAATTACGCTGAACAGAGAGGTACCTACTTCTTGCAACTGCGACAGGACCTTATCAAGAGTGTTCAAGAACTTTGTACGGACACTCCTCAGCGATATAAAGACCGGACTTTTAATGATTACCTCTTTAAAAGCCGGAGCAAGCAAACCAAACTCTACTACCATCATTTGGTGACCAGTGCAACCATCAAAGATCTCGCTGGAACAAGAGATTGGGTTTACTTTTGGACGAAGTTCAAGAAAACCACTTGGACTCATCATCCTTATGACTACGTCCAACTCTTTCATCTTGGAAATGATCTCCAACACATCTTCCCAACATCCAGTTGTCCACTTTGTGGAATACCCTACTCCACTGCCATTCTTGAAAAGGTCAAACACATTTTCTTGCCATTCCTGAGCAAGTGACTGCTTGGGAGGCCGCTATTCCTGACACTTTTGGCCATCACGCCAAGCCTGTTCCCGGTGCCGTGGAGCTTGCCAAGTATTTCGACGAATTCTCCAAAAACAAAACAGAGAACGTTCAACAAAGATGGGCCATAGTTACTTCAGGTACCCTTCCTTTGGCCACCAAGTGGTTGAAGTTGATGGATATTGGTAACCTGACACCTTC
>NLAL01000028.1:0-14520 GCA_002374735.1 Metschnikowia sp. 13-106.1
ACTACTGTACTATACTCTACTGTACTACTGTACTATACTCTACTGTACTACTGTACAATACTATACTGTACTACTGTACTATACTCTACTGTACTACTGTACAATACTATACTGTACTACTGTACTATACTCTACTGTACTACTGTACTATACTCTACTGTACTACTGTACAATACTCTACTGTACTACTGTACTATGCTTTACTATAGTGCAATATATTCTATATTACCATACTAAACTACTATAGTACACTACACTAGACCTATGATTCCCCATTCAAGAGTCTCTAAATATCACCCTGTCCTTATGTCAGTACCACTGGGGGTGCACCATATATGAACGGGGCGAGAGGCCAACTTTGAACCGGAAGAACTACACTGACTTGAAATAAGCTTATTCTACTCCGGTTCCCGATCTGCCCAGATACATCTCTCCAAGGTGTATCATGATCCAAGTGTTCACTCGAATCTTATTGCAGTACATTGAACAAATGAACTTTTCGTTGACTACCATATTGATGCGGAGGGTGTTCGCTTGCGTTCAATTGTGTATCAACCTAGAACGTTCAAGGATGCTATTGCTTTGCCTGCTACTTATGCGAATGGTAAAGCTTGGATTCATGCTGATGGCAAAACTTGGATTCTTAGCCCTCGGCGGTCGATTTATCATTTACTGGGAGTGGTATTGTGCTTGTTTTTGTATATTTCTAAACCTTTAGGTGGGTCAACCACACGTGCTTATCTGTTTTACTCTAAGGGAATGGACATGTTTGCATAAATCGATAAGTAGTCCCAGAGGTAAGCTAAAAGAGGTACTGGCCCACTTTGGAATTATATATCTGCACTCAAAAGTAAAGAGGCTGCTAAACATATTCAGTACAAGGACACTAATGTCCAAGGGGCTTCAAATTTGCCCGCTTGGCCCTCTGATATGGTGTATCTGTGAACCTCCGTGCCCTCCTTCCATGGATGTTAATGCTGTTGTGACTTCGGAACTGAGGCAGCCTTTTCTGAGGAATTCAAGAACCTCCTATCACCTGAGAATAGGTATCATCATATTATTGCCTGATTGGGCGAGTTCCTACTTCACGTGGCCCTTCAGAACGTTCCTGATTACCGATAGGTCATCGTTCCTGGAGTTCCCTTATAACTCAAAGCCCGTTAGAAGCTTATAACCGAAAGCCCGTTAGAAGCTTATAACTTTTACGGACCCAAGCTGGAGCTTCAAGCCGCATAAGAATTGTAACATTATGGCACTACTACGTTTATGCATTAATAACGTTTTTTAACCAAACTTTTATTGGTTACTGGTCCCCAAAGAAAAGCATCTGAGCTTATATAACTAAGACGAAAAACATGGTATGGGAAAATACGTCATCCGAACATTGGTAGGGATTATCATCATACTATGCAAACGGTGTATGGCCAGTTTTATGATCGGTAGAGTAGGCTTCATGAATCCTCTATAGGCAAGGCCCTGTCTATCGGATCTAACATTTAGTAGTATAGTATAATTGAGTAGTATAATTTAGTAGTATAATTTAGTAGTATAATTTAGTAGTATAGTGTAGTATTATAGTGTAGTAGTATAATGTAGTAGTATAATTTAGTAGTATAGTGTAGTAGTAGTGTAGTAGTATAGTGTAGTAGTATAATGTATTGTCTCCGAGTAGCATCCACCTGGTGTAGAATGTCATAGCGGTCTCTATAAAGGTTTTGTAGAAAAATATGACGTTCATGGCCATCTTCATGTCTCCAGTAATACGCAAAAATGAATTAAGTGTTCTTTCCTCGTCCAAGTACAACTGTAGGAAGTTTTTTTCTTCGGAGAAGCGGTAGATTCATCAGAAACAGTTTATTAGGACGAACCCTTTTCCGGAAAAGAGTGAATCTTTTCATGAAAACCTCGGAATCTTGGTACTTTCTAGGGGCCACGCCCGGCTGCGGAAGCTGACAGTAGCTCTCATACAGAGACTAGTGGTTGACGTTATGGTGGGTGTTGAATTTGGTTTAAAACGGTCCCAATTGGCTGTGGTGAGCATAAAACGTTTTCCAAAACCAGTCAGATACCCACCTGTCGACTTTCGGGTAGTGGGGGAGCTTGATGAATGCGTCTAGACTGAATTGTCTGGAGTTCTGCTCATTTTAACTCAAATGGAACTCCAGCGGAGAGAAGGGTCCAGAACTGTAACTTCAATGCATGAATCTAGTAGGTTTGGAGTACAGAAAAAGTATTCGGTGACCCCCAACAAGATCCGGAACAATGCGAATCATGTGTTCATATGGAAGGATGTCCAATTTGTGCCAACTATTCACTATAACCAATAAGGATAAATGTGAGTTTGGAAGTCTAGTATAGTTTAGTAATGTAGTGTAATAATGTATTACAATGTAGTAGTATAATGTATACAATGTAGTAGTATAATATCTACAATGTAGTAGTATAATATATACAATGTAGTAGTATAATATATACAATGTAGTAGTATAATGTATACAATGTAGTAGTATAATGTATTACAATGTAGTAGTATAATGTATACAATGTAGTAGTATAATGTATTACAATGTAGTAGTATAATATATACAATGTAGGGTAGTAGCGTAAAACACAATCGTATAATACAAATAGCTTATGATATCACCGACCAATTCGTTTCGTATTGTGTTCATATAATTCTGCATGTACGTCTAATACCAAGTAACCACACAGTTAATTCATTGTACAAAAAAACGGGGCTGAAAACAAATCAGGGTATACTTTCAAGAGAGATAATAAACGCAAAAGGAGTGCGAGATGTGACTATTGTTTGGAAAAGAAAAGCATGTAATACCAATTGTTTTTGGGTCCTCTATACGTTGCAGCGCTTTTAACTAGGAGTGTCAGACTTATCATGATATTCACCCACTTTACTGTGGTCTTCACTGTTGCTGCCACTGTGTGTACACACTCATTAGTCTTTCTTGCGAATATCAACCACATGCTTGATTTCTGGACTTTTTCTTGGAGAAGGTTTGGAAATGTGCTTATATTTACTGCTGGCAACGCGTCCGTCACTCCCACAAAGATTACCTTCGTTGAGGGCTAGGCTTATGCTTCCTTAAGGTCTCCCCAGCTCTATTTGGGACTTGCAATATATGTTTTAGTATACATTAATATACAGGGACACGTCCGTTGTTCTATAGCAGATCGAAGTCTTGAATTAGGTGCGAGTTGGGTAATAGTTTTCTCCCACTACTGACCTGCACATACCGCACACATACCGCACATATAGTGCACACAATACATCTACACATACAATACATCTACGCATACAATACATCTACACATACATCTACACATACAATACATCTACACATACAATACATTTACGCATACATACTAACAACTAATTTATACTACATAGTACTATACCAGTCTACTCATAGAACTAGTACTATGAAAATGATGATATGAAGGTGAGATGTCCCAGATTAAAGAGAGTTGAGTAGATTCTTAAACTAGGCGAACATCAAAAAGTAACACAAATGAACAAGTCCTGATTGACATGAGTCCTAAACATGTCACCAGATTTTCAATGCATTAAGAAATTTCTAAGGAAAGTGAGGGGTCTTAGAGTAAGATTGCATAAGTGGGTCACATTTGGTAAGTGGAAAAAACTTTCTGTAGCAAGAATACGACGTGAAATGACGATTTTCAGCTTAGACTTAAGTGGAGTTTCCATCTGGCCGTCGTTCACAATACATCTACGCAATACCTCCCTTGACTCCGTACATGCTAAGTACTCGTTGGCAGGGTTGGTACGAAAAGGTGGTTTGGTATTTGGACGTGAATTTTTGCATTGTCCCTTGAATATAGAACCAAAAGGCTAGTTTGGCCATGGGCCCTCTTACTCATGTGATTTAATTAGTGGAACTCCACGCGGAATGTACCACAACCCTCCCCCAGTCTAGCTCTGTTGACTACTTCAATTTTGAGTGTGTCTTGTGTTTGACTGCTTCAGTTTTGACGAATCTTTCTCTTCATATTTCAGTCTGGATGTCACACTGACAGTCACTACTTCATATAGTCTTGGAGTTGAGTAGTCAGCGTTGCATGTGCCTGTCAGAAGTTGGAATAAGAAACATGAGGATTGAATTTGGTGGAAGTTGGAATAAGAAACATGAGGATTGAATTTGGTGGATGTTGGAATAAGAAACATGAGGATTAAATTCGGTGGAACATTGGTGATTTGGTCTCCTATTGAAGTGGAATATGTTTTACTACATATTCATATACAGGGAAACAAATTTGGGACTTTACAAGATCACAGAATAAGACCCTACAGATAATAAATCACTAGCACAGTTACCACAGCTACGACGAACCCATTAGGCTATACTCCATGTAACTTCGCATGCGACATATGGTTCTAATACAATCGAGTGCAAGAAGTCTAAGTAAAGACTTCAAGAGATCTGAAACGGGCTTGTTGTTCTGAAGTCTGGGCGCTACCTACACAGGAGTGCAAATGAATTATGCGGTCACCAATAGCTATTATGATAAAGACAATGCGTGTCATGGGTCTTTCTAGAACTTCAGCAGCCGTCCAGATGTATCAGAAATACTCAAGAAATCAGCATGATTAATTGAGGCTTCCGTTATCGTTACCACTGCATTAGTTATTTAGTGTGGTGTAGTGGTGTAGTAAACGGAGTGCTATAGTGAGTAATTCATTGGCTTTTCTGACTTATACTTTATGGACTTGATGAAAACGTTGGAGAGGTTCTGGAGTGTTGTGGAGGTGAGGGTGGGAAGATACTGGATGGTAGTGACACAGTAATGTATGATGATGGCAGTGACACAGTAGTGTATGATGATGGCAGTGGTATAGGTCGAAGTGCAACACCATAATTTGCAGAATCTGATAGAAGACCAGAAACGATCCGTCAAGACATTGAAATTTCTGGCTAGTCCCATCATTTCCTAGCACAGAGTTCTTCCTGGTTCTTCTGAACCGACACTTTTTGGACTCCTGGACTGGGACAAACAAGTGAACCGAGCTTTGAGTTGGTGGCATGGAAATCACGACACCCAGTAAAAAAAGATCCAGAGCATCTTCTTCACCATTACAAACGTACGCCATAGCCACTCATTCAATGCGATCAATGGTCAATGGCACTTGATAAAGGTACCTGATGGATGTTTGATAATAGTACCTCACAAATAATTGTTTTCAACGGCTCAAACCAACGCACTCATTGCATTTGGGTGCCAGTTCTGAGGACCAGAAAATCTTTGGGTAGACCTTGACAGGTATCGCATGAGCCATATGAGTGAAGCCATCTATATTGTCAGGATACAATTTTTTTTCAGACCAATTCAAACTCCACCAGACTGCGGCTAAGTCTTCCAGTGCCACTTCATTGAATATGTGTTTTCAATGACTGTATCTTCGAATCCCGTATCCGTAAATGACTGTGTACAGTCTGTAAGACTGAGTTCTTCATCAGACCTGGGACTTCTCACCCTATTTCCATTGCCTCTTTAGTCCATGATATCTGTTATTCACTATGGCAAAGCCTTATTAGTTTTCCAGAACTGTTGGTGTTCGAACAATGGCACTCAAAAAGGCAAAGACACTGGAATGGCATGGCACAGCGGAACCCATCATATTGTTCTAATGTATGCTGGTCACCCGCACCTCTCTTCTGAGTTTTATTTCAGCAATCCGAATTCCTCCAAAAATCATCAAAGAGTCAGTCAAATACAAGTACTAGACGTTTTAGCAAGAGCCTAGCTTCGGTGCCTCTCCATCCGTATCGTCAAGATGTACATATTCAACATATCTTCGAATTGTGACTTCTTCAATCGAGATCTTCAAATTGTGACCTCTTTAATCCACCTCAGTCCTCCCATCATGGACTCTTCAAAACCTCAAATGAATGTCTCCACTATGAGTAACCGATGTCTTTGTTCATACCTAGTTGAGAGTTGTGGCTAAATCACCAAGACTAGAACTCGAGAAAGTGTGGAAGACTGGGAAGGGAGAGTCAGACATGTATATATCTCAAAGAAGTGTGAACGCGGCAGAAGATGACAGACCAGCGCAAGGTCAGTAGCATGTCAGCGTGACATGCCTGTATCTTCTTTGGATCTGCCACAAGTGTAAAATATCAGTGACAGATCGGTGACGTATTGATAATGGGAGTGTCTGTTTGATTCAGATCTACCACTGTGACATTTCAGTGAGATCTGGGTTTTTGTCTTCCCATTAGATCTGTGACTATGTGACAGTTCTGTGACAAGATCTGTGGCATCAAGGTGACAGATCTGAGTCACAAACGTGTAAGACTTTAGATCTGCGACAAACCCGAGTCAGTTTATCTGCCCTTTACAGATCAGCCATGATATATACAGATCTGGATATCTGAGTCAGTTTGCCTGCCCTAAAGATCAGCCACACTGTTTGTGCCCGATCAGTGTATTTAATCTGTCTGATCATGCCACATTAGTAAACAAATACGACACACTCTCTCCATTGTGAAGTCTCCGTATAGCCTCAGCCAAGGTCCCACTGATATCCATCAATTCCAATTTGTCACACTCTTCCAACTTGTCCTCCAAAGGAATGGAGTTGGTGCACACGATCTTGTCCAAACGCGAGCAGTTCAACTTGTCTATGGCATTGGAAGAAAAGATACCATGAGTCACAATGGCCACCACGCGTTCCGCTCCGTTAGAAAGCAACACTTCTGCTGCCTTACACAAGGTGCCACATGTATCAGCAATGTCATCGATCAAAATACACGTTTTCTTGGCTACGTCTCCCACAAGCACCATTTTGGACACCTCGTTTGCTTTCTGGCGCTCCTTATGGATGAGAGCAAACTGCACATCCAACTTATCGGCAATAGAAGCCACCCGCTTGGCACCTCCTGCATCCGGAGACACTATCGACAAGTTTGTATGACCATAGTTGTCCTGGATATACCTTAAACAGGAGGGTTCGGCATACAAATTATCCACGGGCACACGGAAAAAGCCCTGGATCTGGGACGCATGCAAATCCATGGTGATCATGTGATTGCACCCGGCCGTCTGCAAGAGATTGGCCACCAACTTGGCGGTAATGGGCGCACGTGACTTATCCTTCTTATCCTGTCTTGCATAGGGGAAGTTGGGTACGACGGCCGTGATCCGTCTGGCGCCGCCCGTTCTGCATGCATTGATAATTACAAGCAACTCCATGAGAAAATCGTTGATTTTGGTTTCGCCGTATCCCGTCTGAATAATGTATACGTCCTCATCGCGGACAGACTCGCCGATGGCCACGGCCGTTTCCTTGTTCAGGTACTGAAACGCGCCAATTTTGGCCACGGGAAGCGCAAGCCGCTCGGCTATTAGTTCCGAGAGCGCCCGGTGCGAGTTACCCGAAATGAGCTTGATGGAGTTGGGCGTAGAGTGCATTGGGGAGTATGGGAGAGGTGATGGTGGAGATGAGCGAGCATGTGTAAAGCGGGTCACGTGCGCCACCATTCCATGTCCGTGTCCAAACTGGTAGAGGGCCAACCAATGCGTGATTGTATTATTAGAAGATCACGTGGGGAACTTTTCATAAGATCTATAAGATCGCCCGACGAGCCTGTGGGAAAATTGTAAGTGGTCAGTGATGGTAGTGGGGTAAGTGCCTTTCAGGATTAGTACTGTGGGCAGTCCCATGTTAATACTATCTGCAGTTCCTTCCAGGATTAGTACTGTGGGCAGTCCCAAGTAGACATGGACATAGTTTCTTTAGGTGTGCACCGACAGACCAGAAGACCACATAGAAATAACATATAGGTATAAATAGGAGACTGTAGGAACCTATATTAGACAGAAATCCCAGTAGACTAAGACCAAGACAAAGTAGATTCAGTAGACTAAGACAAAGTAGATTCAGTAGACCAAGACAAAGTAGACTAAGATTCAGTAGACTAAGACTCAGTAGACTAAGACTCAGTAGACTAAGACTCAGTATAATACATATGCCAATAAATGGATCGTTATTAGTCATCTCTCTCGTTAGACCCGTGCCAATTAGTATCTTAGTATATCCAATTAAGTGGAACTGAGAAGAGAGAAAGAGTGGATATGATGTTGGACGACGATTACTTGTTCTTATCGGCCGATTGTAGTTCAATGGTTTATGGCTTTTTCATAGTTCATGGCTTTTTCATAGTTCATGGCTGTTTCATAGTTCATGGCTGTTTCATGGTTCATGGCTGTTTCATGGCTTTTTCATGGTGCGACTGATTTCATGGCTTTTTCATGGTGCGACTGGTTTCATGGCTTTTTCATGGTGCGACTGGTTTCATGGCTTTTTCATGGTGCGACTGGTTTCATGGTGCGACTGTCTGTTTAGTTGTTCTTAGCTCAGTTATCTGTTTTAGCGAGTTAAGTTTATTGAGAACGTGATCTGCCGCGCACACGAACAATTGGAGTTGGCCCGTTTTGAGACTTCTTGACATCACCATTTAATCGAGTATCCGCAATCTCACCAATTTAATTACACCAATTTAATTACACCAATTTAATTACACCAATTTAATTACACCAAATAATTACCAAATAATTACCAAATAATTACCAAATAATTACCAAATAATTACCAAATAATTACCAAATAATTACCAAATAATTACCAACTAATTACCAAATAATTACCAACTAATTACCAAATATTTACCAAATAATTACCAAATAATTACCAAATAATTACCAACTAATTACCAAATAATTACCAAATAATTACCAAATAATTACCAAATAATTACACCCCATAAAAACAAAAGACAAAAAAATCAAATCCTCTAAACTGTCACCAATATCAAGAAATTACAATTGGGTTTGTGGGGCCCTCAACTGAAAGTAGTACTTCTAGATCTTGTGTTGAGAAAACTGTCGAGCGTTATTCTTTACACTCGTGTATACAGGAAAGCCAGTGCATCCGTTGTCTCTTCCCTATGATAACTAAAGTACGGTTTACGTGATTGACCTCTTTATCATTGCCGTCAGAAGAACAAATTACGTCCTCCTTATGTATATATATACAGGAACTCGGTTGCTATGTCAGCCAAGATGCAGGGTGCTATGTCAACCAGGATGCAGGGTCCTCCCACTCCCATCGTGGGCTGTCGTAGACACCTTCCCGATCAGTATTAGAAAAGTGCTCATCTGCACATGCAGCAAGTATTAATTCAACCCCTGCTTGGCCCACTATACGACCATGAACTTGCCTCATTTAATCATGTGCCCACGACACGTGATCCAAACAAGTACAGATCTCCTGCAACCTCACCAAAAATAGCTCTTGTTGTTTCTCTGCGACCGCAGCCACTCACGTGACCAAAGTCATGTGAAGCCTCTCCCCAATACAAAAGGACGAGCTCCCGCTATTTTCTACCACCACCAAAAATATCTATCACCCAAGAGATATACCAAGATGTTTCCGGTCACCAATCCCACCAATATCAATTACACTAGAGGTACTGATGTTTACCAATGACTTGGATTGACTTCTTCGTTCCATTTATGTTATATATTAATATACAGGGATATGAAAGTTGTACCTTACAAAACCAAAGTCTTATATGACGAGGCCACAGCACCTCTTATACCTTTACGCTCGTCTAAGGTCGGCTCAATCTTATTGTTCAAAGTCTGCACAACCCTATTGCTCAAAGTCTGCACAACCCTATTGCTCAAAGTCTGCACAACCCTATTGCTCAAAGTCTGCACAACCCTATTGTCTAGAAAGGACCCAACTTGTCCACCAAGTACCTCTTCTCCGTACATGCTAGGTACTCGATGACATCTTAACATAAGTCTTTTATATGGAGGTGGGGCGTTCACATGACTGAATTCACGCGACTGGAACAACTTCATGCGATTGAGTACAGTGACATTACGGTGAATGTCAGTGAAATGATATGACAGGAATTCCAGATTAATGCTAAAATAGCACTATAACATACTTTGCATGTGTGCTGTGAGTGGCTTCAGTGAGTGGCTTCAGTGTACTGTGAGTGGCTTCAGTGTACTGTGAGGTGAAGAAGGATGGTGAAGTTGGAGGTCCGTTCCAGTTTACCCGTACACCTCGTCACTATAGTTTCTGAAGTGAACTTGCATAGAATTTATTGTTTCATGAATTAGTGAGGTCTTTGCTATGGAGGTTCTTTTCGGTGTCCAGAAGATTGATGAAGCAGTCCGGGACTACTTTGGAGTCCGTAGCGAAAGTGGAATCTGCACCCTTAGATACTGGACCAGAAAACGACAAGCTAGCCATCGATCTATATCTATCACAAGCTTCCTTGTCATGAATGAGATTCACAGACGGCCAGACAACAGCACATGGCACAACCCGCAGGAACCCAGGGATTCGGAGATACCTCCCAGGGATCCGGAGAAACCTGCAGACTGATCCCGACTACCCACGTAGTGACGACTCGCTGATAAATACGGGAAATGCCCGGGGACATTTGAGAGACCAGTCTTTTCACCTATTTTGGCTTAAATACAAGTTCCAGGTTTGACTCCAGAAGTTGGCTGCAAACCTGACCCCATTCAAGCGAAACCCAGACGGCTGTTTCCCAGCACGAATGTTCGACTGCACTACTGAACAGCACCGCATTCTAAGACTAATAGTTCTTTATGAAAAAGATATTTGGCCGAAAAGACAACGATTTAGAATGGCTGAAAAGGGATGCTCTTAAAAAGACTCTAAATATGATTTTAAATATGACCTATGGATTTTACTCTCAAACTTGTCTACTTTGCTGGACTACATTCACTACTATATTCACTGCTATGTTTACTGCTACATTCACTACTATATGCACTCCTATACTCCAGGTCCCGAGTGAACATCAGTACCTCTACATTATTAATATCGGTGGGTCTGGAGTCGGGAGACTTCTTGGTATATCCCTCGGTTGATATATATTTTTGGTGGTATAAAATAGCGGGAGCTTGTCCTTTTATATTGGGGTGAGCCTTCACACGACCGCAGTCACGTGATCGCGAACTCAGGGAAACATGGAGCCGCGGCTTCTATTTCTCAACATATTACTACTATATTTACTACTACATTCACTACTATATTTACTACTACATTCACTACTACATTCACTACTACATTTACTACTACATTCACTACCATAAAGTACTTTTCAAAACTATTCAAACCACCACTAGCAAAATTAAACAACCAATAATTCAAAAGTTTCGTGTCCCTTCCACTTCAGCTCCGTCCGTTTTGACCCTTGATTGGTACTGCGAGACTCCCAATGTAGTACATATGAGGCCATCGTCCAGATTTAACATTTCAGAATATTAAATTCTGATGAAAGTTGGTGTTAAAAATTACGCCACTTGGTTTGAAAAACTGTGCGAAGGAGTACAGTGTTTTTCAAAAAGATTCAAAGCAGCACACCAAAATGTTACAAACCACATTAGGAAACTTAAACAAACCAATACTTCAAAAGTCACTGCTTTTAATATTCAATAGAGACTTCACATAAACAGTTGATTTTGAATTTTTGAAACTTAGCAGTTTTTAATTCATAAGTACGAACCGTTTTAAATTATTGGTTGTTGATTTTAAAGTGTTGCTTGAAACATTTTGCCGCGCTGATTTGAATAGTTTTGAAAACACTGTTTCACTGCTATATCACTACTATATCACTACTATACTAACTACTATATCACTACTATATCACTACTATACTAACTACTATACTAACTACTATACTAACTACTATACTAACTACTATACTAACTACTATACTAACTACTATATCACTACTATATCACTACTATATCACTACTATATCACTACTATATCACTACTATACTAACTACTATATCACTACTATATCACTACTATATTCACAGTACTTTCTGGAAACAGTCGCAGGAACGACTCAGTTTACTTAATATCCCCAAAGAATACTTGAAAGTTTTTACAAGGGAGATTTCTATGACCATTGATTTTGACTCGAATTTTACTCTTGAATTTGGCTGTAAGAATATAAAGGTATTTATGATATATCATGAAAAGTATTAATAGTTTCACAAATTGTGTGTACTAGAAAATTAATAGGTTTACAGATTATGTGTACTTGAAAATTAATAGTTTCACAAATTATGTGTATTTAAGAGTATTAATAGTTTTCCGTTAGTTTCTTGAATACGTCTAGTACTGGAGGTTATGTTCATTGAGGGACTCCCAATAAGTGGGAATCCGAGTACTTATATAGCTAACGTGTGAATACCAGAAAAGTGGAGCAGGGCAGTTAAATGCCGTTTCAAGAGGTAAGGTGAATGGAGGAGTCCAAGTCACGGAGTATGGTGCCTTGGATGAGTCATTGCCATTCGTAGGATTCAAGGATACATCTTGGGTAGTGTGTATACCCATGGTAGGATTAACATTTTCAGAAATTATGTGTTTTAAAAATTAATAGGTGTAAAATTATGTGTTTTAAAAATTAATAGCTTTACAATGAGTTTTAAAAATTAATAGCTTTACAATTTGTTTTAAAAATTAATAGCTTTACAATGAGTTTTAAAAATTAATAGCTTTAAAATTATGTGTATATGATAACAATTTCGCTTGGTGCTCGGCAATGCACTACGGTCAGAAATGCGGTTTGAAGCACCGCGCCGGTTCTTATTTTCGCAGCCACTCTGGATTGAGGCTGACGCTCCAGTATCTGTTCCAATATACACCTCCAATATGCAACCTCCACGTCCCACGGCAACTCACTGCCCTATAATTTTTTTTACATTTTGGCAATTTGCAACAATTTGCAACAATTTGCTACACCCTTAATTTTTTTTTGTTTCTTTTGTTTCTGTCGTTTCTACCTGTTGAGATAAGGTTCTTAAGACCATATCATCATAAGCAGGAAGCTGGATAGTCAAAAGTTGCTTCAAAAGATGAAGTCAGTTTTTCTACAATAATGTAGTTTACATAGTACTAGTCGTGGTAATGACTCTATTCTTTCTTGGGGATTGATACGGATGTTTTATGGTTTTCCAAATCAAGCTTACGCTCCAAGTTATAGTTTTACTAGCCCGTTGCTTAGTTCGTTTGTTTGTTCGTTCAATCTTTCCTCGGTTTGTTTGTTCGTTCGTTCCCTTTTTTCGTTTCTAAAGCGCTCCACCCTTCTGGTTTAGCCCCATATATCCGTGGTTGTGTACGACCTCCTGGTAGACTCTTTAGAGTTTATAGATTTTATAGATTCTTTGAGATTATAGAGTTTACAGATTCTTTTATTTCATAGAGTTTATAGATTCTTTTATTTCATAGAGTTTATAGTGTTTATAGATTCTTAACGTTTATAGTGTTTATAGATTCTTAAAGTTTCAGCACGTCTGATGGGTCATTGCATCACACCGTAAATCTACAGCAGTACATGGAACTGAGACTCAAAGGAGTAAGTATAGGCTCTGAAAATCTCTATGCCAATAATAAAATGTGTGAGTCTGGATACCATATACAAAACGATTTTTTTATAACATTTGTTATTTTTTCTACACCACACTGGCATTTGAATAGAACAAGTCTACTTGAATTTGTTTGGAAACGTCAACTTCTAATACAAAGTATCATTGATTTTTTTTGGAAACGTCAACTTCTGATACAAAGTATCATTGAATGAGTTTCTGGACATATAGCGGATGGTTAAGAATCCGGTAAATAGGTTTGGTGACCATACAAATGAAGATTGCTGTTGACAAGTACAATTCTCTGTGCCAAGTGTCGTTATGATATTAGTAGGTAAATACTCGGTATGGGATGGTATGATATATTAGTGTGTTGTGAATGAGTTGGTGGCGTCTCCACACCGCTTTCTAAGATTGGCCATGAATTCTGTAGCGGATAAAACGTGATGACTCTACTAAAGTTAATATGGGGTAAACTTATAAGAGGTAAGGACCAGTTAGCAGCTACAAGCCTCAAAAGTACATTTTTTTGGAAAACAATTCCAGCACCACAATTAATTTTGAGTTATTCGATTTCGGCCTCTGAGGTTTCCAAGCAAAGAGAGTATTAGCTATCAACCGTATCAACGTACTCACGAGAAGAAACCCGGAAGTGGTATGGTGTGGTAAGGTATATAGTGCTAGGTTACCATAGTGTTAGGATACCATAGACAGGATCCTGCCTATAGATATATCATGAACCGACTCTGTCCAAACGTATAAAAGGCCATTGAAAACACCGTGTCACTCTAGACCAATTCTACGATTGTTAGAATGCCTTGTTCTCTCAAAGTTTTATAGCCATTGGGTTCCTCTCTGACCAACCACCAACGAACATAGTATCAAAGAATATAATATGGTGTATGTATATGGTGTATGTATATGGTGTATGTATATGGTGTATGTATATGGTGTATGTATATGGTGTGTGTATATGGTGTATGTATATGGTGTATGTATATGGTGTATGTATATGGTGTATGTATATGGTGTATGTATATGGTGTATGTATAT
>NLAL01000028.1:14559-132088 GCA_002374735.1 Metschnikowia sp. 13-106.1
TATATGGTGTATGTATATGGTGTATGTATATGGTGTATGTATATATGGTATATATTTATATGGTATACCAAAGTGATGTTAGTAACTAAAATGAGATGTAATTCTGCTTGATCCGACTGGTTCCGAATTCCTCAATGATCTATGGTCTTTTCTGTCTATTCTGATCTGTGTTACGCTGTCTCCCGTTGTTCTTTCTGAGTACCCTAGTCAGATGGTTCAAGAATAAAAGTGGGTCGACTTTGAAATATCGTGAGGTGCTGAAAATGGTTTAGTGCCTGGTTCGCTTGATAATCGACCGTACCAAAATCGGTACAGACTTGGGAAATCGGACTCTAATTGGGAGATAGTATTGCGATGCTTCAGGGGCCGTTGGATCAAGGTGAGGTTTGTCCAAAGATCTGGATTTCAAAGTGAGAATTTTGCTCAGGAGCGGGACTATGCTTCTTTAGATTATTGTGCTTCATAATGAAGGTTTAAGACCATGTGTTTCTCTTCTATATTGACGTGAGAGGATTCACATAGTAAAGAGAGAATGAAGTTAGAGCCAAGTTTGAGGAGGGTTTAGTGACCTTCTGAACGTCTTGACCGTTGAACTTCTGGACCTTCTGAACTTGTTTACCAGTGAATTTCTTGACCCTCTGAACTTGTTTACCAGTGAATTTCTTGACCTTCTGAACGTCTTGCACAAATTCATTATATCTAGTCAAAAGAATTTATTTGCTCAAAGCATACAGCAATTGAGGGTTTTAGCAAGTCAAAATCTCCACGGAGAAGCTGTAGATCTATGCATTGGGTGATTTGGAGGCTTGTGTACTGAGCCCGTATCTTCCACAGCTGGGATGGACTGTCATGTTTGGAAAAACATTAAAGGCGAAGATGGACTCGGACCATTTGATGCTAAATTCCACGGGAATCAAACACTACTGCATTTCTATGGTCCGGAATTGTATGGTCCGGAATTGTATGGAACTAAATGGTCTCGATTTGTATGGAATTGAGGAGGGCATGGACGGTATGGTGTATTTATGTGGTATGGTGTAATCTATAGCATGGCGCATTGTTATTGTATGGTGCATTCCCTGAATACTCGGGAAAAGCCTTGCGTCTTTCTGCTCCGCTGTTTTTCTTGGTCACTCCAGGGTACCATGGGATTATGTGCCAGCTCAATCCGAGAAAGATGTTTTCAAGGTTCCTAATATAATATAGATAAAGATAAAAATAGCGACTGTCATGATTGCTAAGCTCCATAACTACAGGAACCAAGTTGTGTTTTGGTAGATGACAATATACTACAGGGTTACACCTTTCCACAGCTTTGTTTTACCTGTCTTCTTGGGCCAAGCCTCATGATGTCTTTGATACCAAATCCATTCTTTCCAACTCCTCGACTAGACCCATCCCACTCTTCCCAATTCTAACAAACACTGTAATGAACAGTTATAATGCCTGCTCAAACAGCACTGGAGTACCAACTGTGAATTTTGTTTGGGTTAATTTATGATATGTCAAAGACTTACTCCTAAAGAAATAGACTTTTCTGAAAGGCCCATAAATTACCTCACTATTCTGGCTTCAGAAACGGCTAAGCCATTTCCAGATCCCCACCTAACCTCTTCAAATCTGACCAAGTGGTGCCATCTGAAAGGTGCACAGAGATCCTTAATGTTCAATACGAACGCTGGCAGTGATCCTGACACTGGTTTTCAGACACTGGTTTTCAGACACTGGTTTTCAGACACTGGTTTTCAGACACTGGTTTTCAGACACTGGTTTTCAGACACTGGTTTTCAAGCAGACATAGATCTTCAAGCAGACATAGATCTTCAAGCAGACACAGATCTTCAAGCAGACACAGATCTTCAAACTACACTGATCTTCAAACTACACTGATCTTCAAACTACACTGATCTTCAAACTGACACTGACAACGACCCCAATATATGTACCAAAAGTGTCGGTCCGGTTGTATTAATCGGTCTTAACAGCCAAGAAAACAAAACAACTATGCAAGAATTGGACCGTGGCACACTCTACACACGTGGGTTAGGTGAGGATTAAATATGTCAACTGGTGTGTGGCCGAGCTGGACAAGTGCTTCGAGCACTGGAGACACTGGCACTTCTTCTGAGTTCTTCTGGATTTCCTGCGGCTAGGTAATTCAGGATTTGCAGAATAGCTGGATGTGAGCCAACGTCCTTTTTCGTGGCTCGAAAACGGCTCTTCACTTGGCGTCCGCTCGAAAATACATTAATTGATGGTTTTACACTCAACTGTAGGGCCAGGAACTGAAGTATCGGGAACAGAACCGGACCAGGGATGGGTTGTTTCTGGATTGGAAGTACTAAATGCAGGGGAATTGTTGAAAGTCAGCTCCAGCCTTGGGTTGAGGTTGGAGTAGGGCTTAGGTTTGTTTCTCAGAATATCTCATATCAATAGTGCTAGATATCCAGCACTGTAGTGACCTTTTTGTGTATAGTTTAGGTTTGTAGCAGTGATGTAGTATATAGTGGTATTTTTTTGGCCCTTAAAATACAAAAAGCAAGGGCATTTCCAAAATACTTAGAACGGTAGTGTAGTGTAGTGTAGTGTAGTAGTGTAGTGTAGTGTAGTGTAGTGTAGTAGTGTAGTGTAGTGTAGTGTAGTAGTGTAGTAGGAGTACCAGTAGAACACCTGGTGTGTGTCTAATATGGTATGGCGTAATGGATATCACTGGATACACTGGGGACTCGCATACAGTGTTTACATACACTAGTAGGTGTTAGTAGTTGAGTGCAGTACCCGAGATGATTCTCGTACAGTTTTCCAATGCCTCGGGTAATGTCCCCAGGCCTCGGCTAGTGTGTCAAGACCTCGGGTAGTATTCCAAAACCTCGGGTAGTGTTCCAAGGCCTCGGGTAGTGGTGACTAAAAGAATAAAGTGAACTCTGTTTTAAGCAGACACTAAACGTAGAGCCCAAACCCCCCGATAAATATCGTAAAAAACAATTGTGAATATTGAATGGTCACATGGAAGATCCTGTAAAAGCAGGCATCAACTGTAAACACCACAATGAAGGAACCCACCGGAAGCTCTACCATATCGATGTGTATAACCCTTAAATAGAGCCCACAACCCCTAAACGGGCCTCCAGAAGTTATCCCTGCAGTCTCCTTAGGAAGCCCACACTATGCCGTTCCTAGTATGGCTGGTATTGGTATTCTAAAAGGTGACCTCTCACCAGCTGTTAGTGCATCTCAAACGAAAGATGAAAGTGAAGTGAAGTGAAGTGAGGTGAAGTGAAGTGAAGTGAAGTGAAGTGAATATCAATCAATCATTTATATCTTGACAAATCAAAATGGGAGTCTCTCTTCACAACCCACTTCAAATTGGTCAGTTCGAGAGCAGCACCAACTTGTATCTCATTGTATGTTTCAAGCTACCCATTACTAGTATGTATGCAGATAGTAGAGGTAGGTTGCATGCAGAAGTCACCACGGTTTCCGAACTGGGGCCGTGATATATGCACAGTAATTGACTCCATAACTTGAATGGAGACGGTCCCTAGAAACACCTTAGTACTGCTGAACTTTGGAAACAACACAGGGCAAATTCTTGGTTTGATATCCTTAAAAGCAAGCTTTGCTTCCGAGTCAAAAAAAACCAATCGTGAAGCATTTCCAAAACCAAGGCCCGGTTTTAGGCCTCGTTGTGAAATTGTCCATTGAGATTCTGGGCTTTTGAGCTTCAACGTATGGAGAAACAGACCAACTGATCTAGTGAGATTCCATGGTTTCAAGAAGTGAAGAGTGGAGTGTTTGAGGTCAAGGATAGAATGTCACCACCGGGCCTGCCTGGTCATTTGCGTCAAGAAATGAGTATGGAAATGGGTATGGAAATGGGTATGGAAATGGGTATGGAAATGAGTATGGAAATGAGTGTAGAGGATGGAGTCGGTACAGTTGAGAGGAAAGAAGAGTATGAAATTTATTTAGATTGGAGGGAGTAGAATGAGAAATGAAGGTTCTGCGTAACCAGATTCTCCTAATACAGCAATCATATGAACCATAAATTACATAATGCGGAGTGTATAAGTCTACAAAGATCTCTAAGAGTATTTTTGGTCGTGAGTTGAAAAGTGAATGTATTTCGGGTGGATCTGGGAAAAATGGCCTGAAAGGGTCTGAAAGGGTCTGCAAGGGTCTGCAAGGGTCTGAAAGGGTCTGAGATTACTGGATCTTCGCACGCACCAATCGAGCCAACCCTAGAGACCATTGTAGAACTATTATTAATGCATGACTTCTAATAGGCCAATACTTTAGCTTTCAATTAAACTCTTTATGAAATGGTATTCACACGTGGTTTGTAAAACAGACATGGTAGATATGGTGTGCAGGTGGTGTAGAGGTCTAGTCTGGAAATATGGTCTAGGTATTGGCATATACAAATCCTTGCCACAGTGGGATGAGCAAAAAATAAATTAAGCTCCAGTAATGTTTTGAAAGAGGGAACTCAATAACTTCTCTTGATATTTAAATTTATAGCATTGGGTGGATCTGACTGGGAACCTAGAGTACATGGACGCGCATGCAAGACCGCCAAACAAATGAGCAGTGATTGGACTATTCATTTCGCCACTACATGACGTGGTATATGTTCCAGTTTGCGTGCTTTGAGTAAATATAGTTCCATATCACATGACAAATTTAGAAGTGTAAGCAAGCGTGTGGAGGGGCCGAAATGTGAGATCCGGAGGTCAGACCTGCATGAAGCACCTCATTGTTCCATGAAATTTAATTGTTTCTCCCTACCGACATGTTTCTTGTCTTGCCATTGTTCCAAGTGTATACAGGAGATGCATATACGGAGTGTATTTAACCGAGATTCTTGCTGGTCTTAGATGGCCTTAATTCTTCAGGGCTCCTCATTATTCTCCCACATGCAAAGCACTTCTTACGCAGACCCTGCTATATGGACTGATGGGGCAACCAGCACTTTTTTAGTATGTATGAGATTCTGCATTTTAATTAAAGTTTGGTATAGCTACACTATGACTCGATAATGCCTTTTTGACTGGTCCTGGAGATTTCGTATCAACACATTATATTTGCTAGTTTGTGTGTTGGAACAGCACTATCTGTTCTTGAGCTCTATAAATTAGCTAGTAGGAAAAGGAGCTGGACATGGTGGATATTGGCTCGTGAGAGTTTCAAGTGTCATTTAAAATGGAGTCGTAAGAAACGGGAGCTTGGGCTTCAGTATACATGATTATACTTCACACTAGAGAAGTGTTAGTTTTTGGTAGCACTTCTGGGCCCTATTTGTTACTATATTCGTAGACTCTTCAGAGGGAGGGAAACGGGCTAATATTTTTCTGCGTGGTCAGTCAATAGTTGGTAGCTGCTGGCTTTAATGCTTAAGTTTATAGACTTTAGCGTAGGTGGCTAACTACAAAATTAGATGGCTAACAACTGGTAGGAAATGGTGACTAACAACTGGTAGGAAATGGTGACCAACAACTGGTAGCAAATGGTGACTAACAACTGGTAGCAAATGGTGACTAACAACTGGTAGCAAATGGTGGTTTCAAAACAGGAAGGGTGTAGGAAACCCAGATGGTTCGAACAAACAGAGTGTAGTGGTAGTCAGAAGTCCGCAGATGTATATAGTCTACATTTGGTTTAGATAGTATCACAACACCCTATGGTTCTTCCAAAACTAGTACGGACTGAACTTGCATTATATCTACAAGTGATATTCAAGCCACTAGCTACGATCCATCAGTGTCAGTTCTGGAGTATGATATGAGTAAAGGCCTGGAGTATGGTAGTGCATTTAGAGCAATGGGGAGAAGAGTGGATACGTCTGGTATATTCGTTTTGTAACTAGCTCGGACGCATTTTTGGAAATTATCGTTGGTAGAATAATTGCAATGGACAAATCTTTTGAATGTTAGTATCTGTAGACTGTACTGTAGTCTGTAGACCGTACTGTAGACTGTAGACTGTACTGTAAACTGTAGACTGTACTGCAGACTGTAGACTGTACTGTAGACTGTACTGTAGACTGTACTGTAGACTCTACTCTAGACTGTAGACTGTACTGTAGACTGAACTATAGACGGTATAGCTGTCATATACTCTGGACAGTCTCGTGGTGGCTACGTTCAGTTGGGTCCGCAAGTCCACCTTCAAAGTGACACCGATATGAGTACCAAGGAAGACATATTTTTGATTGCCCAAAACCTTTATTGTCCCCACAGCCAAAACGACTCTTCCAGGCGTCGGGCCGCATACCTCCGCAACCGCATCTTCATCCACCATTGTTGTTTTCCACCTTCCCAGACCACAAACATTGAGTATGACGTCCAGAGGTAATATTGTGTCAGAATAAAGCCAATAATGCATAGTCACACTGGACACGATCATGAAGTGCTGGAAACTGGAAACCAGAGATTAGAAACTAGGAACAGAAACTAGGAACAGAAACAGAAACTGGAAACTAGGAACAGAAACTAGAAGTACTAGAAACAGAAACAGGAAACAGGAAACTGGAAGTACTAGAAACAGAAACAGGAAACAGGAACAGGAAACAGGAAACAGGAAACAGGAAACAGGAAACAGGAAACTAGGAACAGAAACTAGTAGTACTGCACGAACTGCAGACTCGACCAAGTCACTCTCATACAAGGTAAGCCTGTGTTGGTTAACACCACAAGTCTTCTGGAGCATCGTGAACGCTGTTCCGTACACCTTCCCCATGATGCTCCATCTTACATGTGCAGCTCAGTATCCATACTCTGCCACCTCAGATATACTAGCATTGACCCTCACTCAAGGGTACACCATTGCACATAATATGTCAGTACACATGTACTAGACCCCTATGGCATTTCCGTGTATGACTAGGTAGTATGTCATAGTAGTATGGTAGAATGAAATACCATGGTAGAAAATAGTATGTCATAGTAGTATGGTAGAAAATAGTATGTCATAGTAGTATGGTAGAAAATAGTATGTCATAGTAGTATGGTAGAAAATACTATGGTAGTATACTTGTACTTTTGTACTCTTAGTACCCCATTACTTGATATTATGGTTGGTATTATGGTTGGTAGTATGGTTGGTAGTATGGTTGGTATTATGGTTGGTATTATGGTTGGTATTATGGTTGGTATTATGGTTGGTAATATTATTGGGAATCTGGTGGGTGGTCACCAGCTAAAAACACTTGTGTCTCCAATGATTGATTTCAGAGAATTGGCCATATCTAGTGGATCAGGTGGTACAGAGCCTCAGCCCGCCGTTGCATTGTTTAAGGCACACGAGAAATACCCCACCACTTGCATTCAAAATCACAATGCTTAGAGACTCATTAAGAGGTCCCACGTGCGGGTCGGCTTTTCTGTAATTGCCGTGTCTTTTTTTTTTGTGTATTATAGTGTATTTTTGGTGTATTTGTGTGTATTTGTGTGTATTATAGTGTATTATAGTGTATTTTTGTGTATTTTTTGTCCAATTTTGTCTACTTGTGTCTAAGTGTTGTCCAATTTCGGTGTTACTAGTACATTCCAAGTCCGTTTCATCAGCCCATTCCACTCGCCTTCAAAGCTAATGACTTTACTCCGCACCCACAAGGTCAAGTTATAAATAGCCTAGTTTTGGTACGCAGAATATCTCTTAATTTCTCTTGATTTCACAATACAAGTTTCCACGTAATACCATTTCCATATCAGGAAGTCCAGATTTCCTGAAGGTGGTGTTTTGGAATAAAATACCTTCGTGCCAACCAATGGTTACGAGCCCCTCGCTCTCCTCCCTACAAACACTACGTATCCCCAAAGTATACCTGAACTAACAATTCCACTTTGTTTGTTTCAATAAAATTCTCCTTTATGAATCTTTTTTCTCCCGTAATCCAGTCAATGTCTTCTATTGCCCTCCACTGAATGGATCCAATCAGATATACTTAGATTCCTGGTTCCTCACGCTATAGAAATTTGATGGCTCCAATTTTGGCTGGGTAGATCTGTACTTGAGACGTTTCCATTCCAAGTCTGCAATGATTTGGGGTGTTCCTGACCATGCTACCGTGATCTATGGCTGACGGACTGGGGACGACTGTCTTGGGACGACTGTTTGTGGAAAGACTTTACCGTCACCAAATAGCTTCTGCCCATCCTTTTCGTCAGATTAAAGTTCCCATTTCGCCTTTTGTTACTCTAAAAACCAACGTAATCCTCAGCCATCAGGAGTAACTATCCAAGAATCATTGCGGTACACTCGGCCTCCTGAAGGTTCATTTTCTGCATCTCTCAAAGCTCTTTTTTGGCCCGGTGACCTTTCGTAGGTTGGCGTTATCAATACCATTGACATCGAACTCAGCTGCAGAAAAACTCTCTCTTTTATATGGAAAACGGTTCTCCAAAAAGCTCTTCCAATAGCCAACGTTTTCCCATTGTATATCGTTTTCCAGAGTGCCAGCAAATGACTTCCCCATCCATAGCTTCGATCCACCGTACCAGCCCTACGTAGTCGGAAAAGTCCGATTTGTGACCATAACCAAAACCAAAACGCCTTTGTCTACATAGTGTTCTAAACCATGCATTCCCTATGTATCTGTTAAAGACTGGGATAAAGACTGGGATAAAGACTGGGATAAAGACTGGGATAAAGACTGGGATAAAGACTGGGATAAAGACTGGGATAAAGACTGGGATAAAGACTGGGATAAAGACTGGGATAAAGACTGGGATAAAGACTGGGATAAAGACTGGGATAAAGACTGGGATAAAGACTGGGATAAAGACTGGGATAAAGACTGGGATAAAGACTGGGATAAAGACTGGGATAAAGACTGGGATAAAGACTGGGATAAAGACTGGGATAAAGACTGGGATAAAGACTGGGATAAAGACTGGGATAAAGACTGGGATAAAGACTGGGATAAAGACTGGGATAAAGACTGGGATAAAGACTGGGATAAAGACTGGGATAAAGACTGGGATAAAGACTGGGATAAAGACTGGGATAAAGACTGGGATAAAGACTGGGATAAAGACTGGGATAAAGACTGGGATAAAGACTGGGATAAAGACTGGGATAAAGACTGGGATAAAGACTGGGATAAAGACTGGGATAAAGACTGGGATAAAGACTGGGATAAAGACTGGGATAAAGACTGGGATAAAGACTGGGATAAAGACTGGGATAAAGACTGGGATAAAGACTGGGATAAAGACTGGGATAAAGACTGGGATAAAGACTGGGATAAAGACTGTGATAAATACCGTGGATAAAGACTTTCCCTTTTTTGTTCTTTCTTGAGGTACGGATGCAGAACATCATAAACGTCTACAACAGAAAGTTATTTCGGTCCCAGAGTCTTCCATCCCCCAAGACGGGGACCTGCCCATGGAAGTCAAATCCACTGGCAGGAAGTGTCCGAACATCCATTGGGCTTTTGAAACTCCCGATTGCCCAAATCCCACGAAAAAAGAAAATACCCGGTTTTGGGGCAAGTCGTAAAACTGTCGTCGGTATTTTCATCCACTTGGTCGCTTTCGCTGGCACTCTCACTGTCACCCTCACCTTCGCTTTCTTTTTCTTCGTGATCAGTTTGATGACTTTCGACTTGAGTGTTGTCCCCACCCTTAATCATGTTTTCCTGTTTATTTGACCATCGTTTTCTTCAGAATATTCAGTTTTTCATCTCGGCTGTGTTCATTGCAGTGATGTCCCTGGGTCGTTTGGGCTGAAAACTGAGGAGCACTTAGAATCCTGCCACAGACGTCAATTGACTTTGGAGAACAGTACATCAATTGACTTTGGACAACAGTACATCAATTGACTTTGGAGGACAGTACATAATATCTGTACCGGGCAATTCGGCTCCTTCCTTGGCTCACATGGACAGAACATTTACGTCCGTATGAACAATCGATGTCTACACCAGACCTCCGTTCCATCACAGGTCCACCCAACAACGAGACTTAAGAGTATGGTACATATTCAAGACTTAAGAGTATGGTACTTATGCAAGTATGGTACTTATGCATTATGTCTGGAGAGATCCAGTAGAGAGGATCCAGTGGAGTCTGGAGTACACATTGAGCAAGAAGAGTATGCCCAAATCAAAGTCAGCCAAGAAAAATGTCGCCACAGAAACACCGGCCTTTAAAACCTCACCACAAAGGTCTTTAAGTCCCCTTAGACCTCCATCTCTGAAGGTAGTTTCATGGCATGGACAAGAGCCAACTTGTGTCCACTTAAAGCCAAACATACAAGGGTAATGTATCTTTTTGGACAGACAAAAATCACACTTTTGTGAAAGTGTACTCCGCCAAGAACCCCCGAACATGCCAGTCCTTTAAAGATGAGCCTTGAGAATAGGAATAGTGGGTACTAACAATTTGGAGCAAGAAGCGTAGTAGAGCTCTTCAGAAAGAAGTAGTGGATTGTAGAAATCTTCAGTGAGTGGAGGGGCCGTATACATGTCCTTGGCTCCACTGAAGTTGTATTTTAGGGCTCAGCTGGGACCGGCAATGCACTAAGAAGCACCTCTTAAGTACTTCCCAGAACGTAAATTTCTTCTATTTCTTGTGAATTTTTATATCAATCCATAATTGATAATGTAATGAACACTTCAAAACTCGTGGAATAGAAACCTTGGGCCACTGATCCAAAGCTTCTGAAGTGCTTAATACAGGAACCGAAATGCACTGGCTCCAAAGACGACTCCACCAGTATAGTAAGAAAGTGGTAAGGGGAAGTCGTAGGTCATTTTTGACTTAACATCGTCGTTGTCTTTTCCCATGTACGAGAATGCTGGAACTCTGATCACGAGAAAAAAGAGTAGTAGAAAAAAGAGAAAGTGAGCTAGTGGCTGGACATGAAGGACTTGGTTGCTGAGCATGCATGAGTCTATAAACACACCAACCAAGGGTCAAAGAAAAAGATGGTAAGAAAACATGGCAAGAAAAAATGGCAAGAAAAAATGGTAAGAAAAAGATGGAAAGAAAAAATGGCAATAAAAAGACACTAGAAAATAAAAAGACACTAGAAAATAATAAGACACTAGAAAATAATAAGACACTAGAAAATAAACAAATGGTAATAAAAACCGCTCGTGTACCCCAATGTGGTGGCAGAAGTCTACGCATACTTTTACTGTAGTCTTATGAGTCTACCCAAGTCTTACATAAGTCATATAGCATATAACCAATAATAGATATTTAGAGTATGCTAAGGCTAATTTGCCCCATACATCTAATCGTCCGCGTTACCTCCTAAACTTTTGACCTTGCTAGCCGAAGGGAACTTGAACGGGTACTAGCTATTGGAATGGAGTCAAAGAGAGTCAAAAAGAGAGTCAAAAGGAGAGTCAAAAGGAGAGTCAAAAAGAGAATCAAAAAGAGAATCAAAAAGAGAATGGAGTCAAAAAGAGAGTCAAAAAGAGAGTCAAAAAGAGAATGGAATCAAAAAAGGTGATTTGGAATATATAGCCATATAACTAAGGTGGAACTCGTCCTACTACCTTCTACAAAGTCTTAACCAGGGCCCCAGGTCTGCTGGAAAATCACATAATGATATATGGCCGTTTTACATGAATAAAAATAAGCAAGAGGATTAGAGGTAATCTACTAACTAACCTCTTTTTGTTAAGTTTTTTTCGTGGCTCCTTCACCTCTTTGTTTGGCCTTGCTTCTACTGCTCGCACTCTGGTATATCCCCACCCCAGTCTCCAAGGGATATGCTTCATATTGAGCCTTCAAGATAATGTAACCCTTTTTGGTATGCACTCTCACTTTTTGGTTTCCCAACATCAGCACTCGAATGGCCGTGTGCATATTCGGAACGGTTGAGACTTATCGTGGCCTTTGATGGGCGTTTGCTCCATTTTAGACTTTATACTAACAAAAGTTTAAAGTGTGCTAACCAGACTCAAACAACATAACTTAGAAGTGGAATTCGCTTTAAATCCGGAAAGTACAGAACGGCTCTATTTCCATAAAAAGCACGAAAAATGGCCTCATATTGAGTTCTTTCGGTCTCTACTGGTGCGACAACGCCGGTCTTTTTTTTTTTCAGTTTCTTTATTCCGAACAAGAAAAATACCTTTTTTTTTTAAACCACCGGTTTTTATTGCTTGTTTGATCCTCCTGCGACTTAGTCCTGCTGGTCGGCTAAATCCCGGTCGACTAGTGCTTGGGTCGGGTTTCGCGTCATGGATGTGAAAACCAGGGCTTGACAAAATGGGATTTGAAGGGTGCTTAAAAAAACCCTGGTGATTCGGGATTACTGGATTGGTGCATTTTTTTCATGTGTGGATGGTTTATTTTTGGAAGGACACTGTTTTGGGTTTGGAAGCTTTTTGGCTTTTCACTACCTGTTCTCGTAAAATATACCAATGAGTCATTAAAACCATGGCCTTTTGGAGACGTTTGTCCCAGCAAAAAGGGTAATTTTGAAAAAGGATTTGCGGGTCATTATTCCACAATCCGACCTAGAGTAGGGTTTACTATTTCCGCCAGTTCCTTCCTGACCCTGCCACATGGAGAACTGGTTTAGTGTATAAGCTATGACCAGCATACACTTGGTAGCCTTAACGTGCAGAGTAAATCCTATTCTAGTAACTTTTCGAATAGGAGTTTTAAGTAGTTCCCAGCCTTAAATTGCTTGTTTATTTCCACTTCCAAAGATACGTCCTCGACACCTCTAGAAACACTTGAGTAATAAGCTCAGTCCTAGTTCCATAGACGTGATTTACACTTGGTTATGGACTTAGCTATGGACTTAGTTATGGACTTGGTTATGGACTTAGTTATGGAGTTATAGTCTTAGTTATGGACTTAGTTATGGAGTTATAGTCTTAGTTATAGACTTGGTTATGGACTTAGTTATAGTCTTAGTTATAGTCTTAGTTATGGAGTTATAATCTTCGCTATAGACTCTGGATGTATCTCTTTCCCAGTAACCTTTCAGAGAAGCGATATAACTCTATAGTCCACCATCGGTTCCTACATTCATAAGTTCATCCATAAGGTCTTGTACACCAGGAACTTCTTCAGGCCAAAACTCCAATTTTCAACGTTATTGCAGGTGGTGCCACTTCCAAGTCTTTCATGATTCACCACAATGACTTGGTCATGGATGGACACCAGAATCGGCAGCGTATTGGTATGGTATTTGAAGATAGATCTATAGTTTAGGGCTCGGATTAGCTCGAGTTCTTCCTTAGCTTTAGGACTCTGTAGATTATGAAGAACTCATGAATAGTTCATGGATTTGTTTATAGAAGACTTGGGTATGACGGAGGTAACAATCTGTATCTCAGTGTACAATTTGAATCAGGCTTTATGCTTGGGACCCTTTCTACTGTAGATTTCGGGTAGACACTGGTAACACTGGTAACACTGGTAAGCTCTTGGACAGCTTTGTAGATAAAAGTGGTAACCGTAAAAAGCCCCTTGACACTTTCCAAAAGAGCTCTGTAAGCTCCTATAATAATTCCCAGGAATAGCTGTGATGACTCTGTGGATGCTTATAAAAAGCACGTAGATACGTTTAGACGAGTCTCTAGTTACTTATAGATAATTTTAGACGAGTCTCTAGTTACTTATAGATAATTTTAGACGAGTCTCTAGTTACTTATAGATGATTTTAGACGAGTCTCTAGTTACTTATAGATAATTTTATAGCTACATATTATTTACACATGATGTTTCTGTAACACCTGGGTGACTCTGTCGTGACTCTGTCGTGACTCGGTCAAGACTCGGTAAGTCCATGTTCCCCCTCTGGATTTATAACTCCAGAGATGCCTCCCATAGCCCTTTCCACGTCCAAGTAAGGTTATAAGTAACCACTCAATAAGGCCATAAAAACTCTAAAAAACTCCAAAAAAAACTCTTTCATCTACAGAAGGTCTACAGCAACTTGAAAGTTTGATTTTATTGAACTATAGAGAAACGTGGGCCTTTAAGGCGTGAATATAGGCCTAGACGAGCACCAGACACCAGGTCTTGGATCCTCCACTTATGTCAACCGCAGCCAAACAGTAAAAGCGGCCAAATAGTGATACGTGGTCAAACCACGTCCAAACTCTAGGCAGCCACTTTCTTCCACCACGTGTGCAGGGAACTATTGGCCAGAGACCATTGGTAAGGTTCGTGGGACGATTTGTTGGGCAGCGAGAGCAAGATCCGAGACAAGAGCAAGCACACGAGAAAGGTTTGGATGGGTTTCATGACCATTGTGAAGCTCTTTTAATTGTGAAGAAGTTGTGGTGTGTATGTTGTGTGATGTATAGATAGATTTAGTGACTTTTAGGGTTAGCTAAGTGTAGCGTGTGGTGGTTTAGGGTAGGCGAGTGTAGTGTGCGATGAAATGAAGTTAGTAGTAGGTTCAAAGCGTTCGTTAGCAAGTTCCGGTGGAGTAGTAGAAACGGGCACGTTTAGGTGGGCGGGAAGAGGCACGGCAGGAGGTGAAAAAAAATGCCCGAAAAGGTGAAAAAAAAACGAACAAGTGAGTCGGACGACGCCGGAACAGGAACCACCATTTCACGGAGATAAACTAATTCGGAAATGAAAAACCCAGAAATTTCCGCTAGGTCCCAGAATTTGGCCCCATTCGCTTGGTCCGTTTCTTGAAAACAAACGTAGACTCACCGAGAAATTGCATTTAACAATAAGGGACGAAACCG
Source organism: Metschnikowia sp. 13-106.1 (assembly GCA_002374735.1). NCBI lineage: Eukaryota > Fungi > Ascomycota > Pichiomycetes > Serinales > Metschnikowiaceae > Metschnikowia > Metschnikowia sp. 13-106.1. The sequence goes on from NLAL01000028.1 coordinate 29,240, forward strand.
ACCATCACAATGAATATTTTTAATACTTTCATGTAAGGTTTCACATAACTTTCAAAGATTTGGGCCGATGAAATTGTTCCTATTTAGATGATGTTTTAAACACATGTCTCAACATAAGGAGTGAAGTGGACAGATAGACACCAGACGCAGTACAATTGGACAACTAGGCATCAGACACAGTACAGCCAAAGTAAAGGAATTAATTGGACTAAGCACAGTGAATTATAGACTAATAGACTAATAGACTAATAGAGTACACTTTAGAGTAGACTAGAGAATAATACTGGGTGTGGTGATGCGGACTAGATAAAGTGAACCGGGTAATTCAAATGAGTGGAGTAAACTAGGTATAGAATTTATAAGGTATTTGAAATTAGGAGTCTGCGGAGGAGACTAGATTGACCCGAAAAACCGGCACTAGGTGGACTGAGTAGAAGTGGACCAAGACCAAGGACCAATTAGGCTGGCTGACTAAGTGGATTGGGTTGGCTAGGTAGACCAAGTTTTCTAGACTATGTACAATAGAATCTACGAAAAGGCTGGAAGGAGTAGGCCAAGTGCCTAGACCTCGTAGGCTGATTTGGTTGGATCGACTAGGAACTCAAAGTGGACTGCACTAAGTACGGCAGAGTGCTTAGTTTTGGCAGACTAGACTGGCTGGGCAGACTGGAGTCATGGAGTGTCAGACTGAAGTGATGGAGTGTCAGACTGAAGTGATGGAGTGTTAGACTCCCAGATCAGGTAGAATGGACAAGTGAACTGACTCGGTAGATTAATACAAACACTGGTCTATATGATAGGAAACATAGATCGTGTGGAAGGTGTTTGGGCAGTAAAAATGTGTAGAAAAAACGTCTGTTGGTCTCAGGTTCACCTTTAAAATAAGGTATATATCTCCAGTCACTTTCAAAACCACAAGGGCTTCGGTAAAAATATTATCACTAAAATACAGCAAGGACCTTATTACATGACTCCGGAAAAGATACAGGAACATCTGTATGGCCAGTGAGATAGTACAGACCAGGGAGATAGTACAGACATTCGTGGATGTGTTCAGTAAGCAGAAAAATGGTTGTGGTATCAGGTCGTGAAGGCAACTATGAATGCAGAGCCAAGCCAAATAGAAAGCCAACCAACTGACGGAGTCCATGCATCTATCTGCTCCTTGTACTCTGTATCAATCCATGAATACTAGAGTCGTCTGAAGAAACTTAGCAACACATTCAGTGTAGGTAGCACATTCAGTAGTGTAGGAACTTAGTAACACATTCAGTAGTGTAGGAATAAATAGGAATAAGTAGGAATGTGGGAATAAATAGGAATGTGGGAATTAATAGGAATGTGGGAATAAATAGGAATTTGGGAATAAATAGAAATGTGGGAATAAATAGAAATAAGAATGAATGTAGGACTAAGGTAGGCGCAGTGGAAACACTAAATCAGGAGTTCACATTTGCAGAAGGGCGGGGACCAAGAAAGGTTTGCAGGGAAAAAAAGGGAAGAGTTGGGAAAATAAAAGTTGTCCTCGAGTCTCGGCTAACAAATCCACCCACAATGCATTAAAGTTTAAGGACTCGCCGTGCCTCGGGAATGTCGAGTAAAAGCTCACCAGGTCCACAATAAGCTAGGCAAATCATAGACAATATAGGAGGCATTGAGCTAGGCACATCGTACACAATAAAGAGGGCAGTAAGCATTAAGGTAGACTCACTAAGAATAGACTGAAGGTGGTGTATGAGGTAGAGGTAGAGAAGGGATAAGTGGTTATAGGTGGAAAAAGTGGCGGTAGTCAGTTGTAAGTATATGTGGTAGCGTTAGCTAAAAGCATGTGGTTTTTGGTAAAGGTGTGGTTGGTAAAGGTGTGGTCGGTAAAGGTGTGGTTGGTAAAGGTGTGGTTGGTGAAGGTGTGGTTGGTAAAGGTGTTTTTTTTAGTAGCATTTGGCACAGATACGGTCCCTAACCGGAGTTACAGTCGAGGACGTAAACAAAGAGCATGAAAGAATTGCCTTTTCAGGTTCAGAGAAAGTTTATACTCTTTTTTTTTTTTTTCAAAAAAGCTCATCAGAAGAGCTCACAGCCTCTCCTCAAGTGCCAAACCAACACTAAGTCAGATTCTATGCGTAGGGTATTGAACCCGAGTATATATTTGGTCTGGGTTCAGTGTAGACTCGAACGATATTTGTTTGGTCTGATATTCAACTCTTCAAGTTAAAAGTGTGGACGCAAATTGACTTTTTGTACCAGCCAGAAAGTGTGCTATTGTTTAAATGTGTTATGGCTTTAACAATAAGCAAAAAAAACCCAGGGAGCCGAGGCCACTTTACGTGACACTGGCAGTGCCTGGACCGTTTAATAAGGAAGTTTATTTGTTCGTTTTAGTGGGCGTTTTTGGTCTTTGCATCGGAAGGCATGCTGGGTATAGCCCTCTTCGGACACTACTGCATCCATATAATGAGGGTTTTTCATATTGGCCACAAGCCGAGGAGCAGAAAACAGGGGACGGAAACAAGCAGTGAAAAGAAGAGTGGTGGAAGGAAAAATCACGGGGCTAATTATTTAGCAAACCGTGCCTCGGCCGTTTCCATGCTCGTCTCGAAACGGCAAGCTCCACCGCATGGCAAATAGCATCCCGTGCATTAGATCCATGCGCCAACCACCGCTTCCTGCAATACGCCCATTTCACATGGGTTGCCGAATGCAAGGACTTGATTTTTTGAATGGTATTTATTGGTGATTAGATTACAATCTGAGTCATGAGGATGACTTCGGTCTGGCTGATTACCACTAGATCCACCACCAGATGCACTACTACCTCAAGTGACCCGATCAGCCACTACCTCGAGTGACCCGATCAGCCACTACCTCAAGTGACCCGATCAACCAATAGCTCCAGTGACCAGTTGCATCATTACCTCCAGCGACCAGTTGCATATATACATAATACAGGTGAATACTTTTACCGACTATATGCATGATTCTATGATACTACATACATTAAAATCTAGACTCCATAGTACCGGCGCAAAGTCAGAAGGCTGAAAAAACGCCGATGGGAGTGCCGAAAAATGGCCATTGTGATGGAGGTATTTCAAGGCCCAATTTGGAATGGCGTCTCCCAGCAAAGAGTCATTCAAGTGCAAGGTAAATATGTGGATACAAGAGCCCATAGAGGTCTAGAAGAGCCAGCCAATGCAAAGCCAATGGAAAAGCTTGAAACACAAGGGGGAAAAGGAAAACTTGAAACGACAACGGCAAGAGAAGGTTTCAAATATACGGGCAGATGTTCGGAGGATACTTCAGTTTAGTTCAGTGCAGTGAATACCCGGGATAATTCACCTTAGAACAGAATAGGAGTCCTCGAGATCTCGACGATTTCTTTGTCGTGTGGTCAGTCACCAGAACAGAAGACTCAACAAATAATGCAACCAGACAAGCGAGAAATAGACTAGACTGACATTAGGCTTGACACGAGGCAGAAGAACAACTAATCCGACTAGTGAGACACTCGACCACACAGGAGGATTTGGCAGACTAGTAGGCTGCTTAGAGTAGTAGGAAAGGACCAGACTGGTAGGCTGCTTAGAGTAGTAGGAAAGGACCAGACTAGTAGGCTTCTTAGAGTAGTAAGAAAGGACCAGACTAGTCACAAGTTATACCATAGTCAGACTCGCAGACCAAGGACTATTCAGTCAATGTATAGCCAGAGTGAATGGGAGGCCTATAAGACAAGACAAGGAGGGGGAACATTAGAGACTGCCCTCAATGTCCGACTAGTCATATAAGCAGAATGAATGACCAGACCCAAGCCATTTCCACTAGCTGGATCGAAGACAGTGGAATCTCAGACCGTATCTCAGACCTTATCCCAGACAGTAGAATCTAAGATCGTATCCCAGACAGTAGAATCTAAGACCGTAGGTTGATCAGATACAAGACTAAGTAGTAGCTGAAGACTAACGGTAGCAGAAGTCGTAGTAAACAACAGTATGAATTAGTCCAAAGATTGTATAAGTTAGCCATCACAAACCAATCCGAGTCAAGTATCATCTAGAGTCATTGCCACAGTCAGTCGATTCATTGCCACAGTCAGTCAAGAGTGTAGTCCAACAGTCCAACAGTCCAACAGTCAAATAGTCAAGAGTGTAGTCCAACAGTCCAACAGTCAAACAGTCAAACAGTCAAATCAAACAGTCAAATCAAACAGTCAGATCAAACAGTCAAATAGTCCCAAGTATCACAGTAAGTCTGGTCAGTAGAATTGGAAAACAAAAAATGTACAAAATAAAGGTGGCAGAAAACCCAAAATTAGGACATCGGAAATATCAAAACATCAGGAAACCAAAGAAACAAAGAAGCGTAGGAGCTAGATTCTTTTAGGTTCGAACACCTCCCAAAAAAAAAGCAACAAGAAAAAAACTTGAGGTTGACATTTGCATATAATCATGCGATCTCTCATCCTCGTCTTCGTCGGCCTCTCAACCTTATACCTAAACCATAATCTGAGCTACATTAACTACAGGCAGTTTTACCAGGTAGTAATAGAAAGGCGATTTCGAGTTTGGAGTGTTGTAGTAGATGGAGCCTGGGGAAGAGATGGGTGATGTTTGGGAATTTGTGTGGACCAAGAAGAAGGTCCAGCGGTCTAGACTGGTCTAAAATCAGCCATAGTGTATAAGCAGAAAGGCCAGAAGACCCGGGGAAAAGCCAAGAGTATAGTCCAAACGCCTCTAATCCTGTGTACAACAATAAGCCCAGTGGTATAAGCCAGTTTACTACTTTAGAGGAGGCAAACGGCCATGCAGAAGAAGGTGATGACAGTGGAGGGTTTCGGCTTGATCTACCGTTCTATATGCCGTCTCCATGTACCATTCCAGCCTACCACCCTGTTACCAGCTTTTAGATAAATGTGGACAGACCTAGATAAATGTGGACAGACCTAGATAAATGTGGACACTCCTAGACAATTGTGGACAATCCTAGACAATCCTAGACAATCCTAGACAATCCTAGACAATCCTAGACAATCCTAATACTATCAATACAACTACTACACGCTAATGTCGAAAGCAACTTTCAATGTCCAATTTTCTCTTCATGCGCAAGACGCATCACACGGCGATGTCAGCCGTGCACCAGCATGTGCGGGCGATCGTGATGTGCGGGCGATCGTCAGGGCCAGACCCTCAATGCACCTCGGCTACTTCGGCGCCCACTAAAATTCTCTCCCTCAGGAAATTGCAGGACATTCTCAGATTTCCGGTCTCAGTGTCGAGCAAATTCTCAGTCTTAATCAAACCTCAGTCGTGAACAATTTCTCTTCTTCACTTTCTTTTTCACTTTTTTTTTTTCACTCTCTGCTAATTGTTTATTTTAAGATTGGCACCTATTGACCTACTTATTGGCATGTCCATTGTCATGCCTGCCACGTGGATCGTAGGCCTGCCACTTCACCACAATGTCGCTTATACTGCTACGTCCAGCATTGTGCTATTGTTCTGTATGTACACCGCTTAAACGGCGGTCTCCCACATTGCCAAGACATTACTGACTCACTGACTGACTCCATTGGATGACTATGGTATTTTATTGGATGACCATGGTATTTTATTGGATGACCATGGTATTTTACTGAATGACTATGGTATTTTATTGAATGACTATGGTATTTTATTGAATGACTATAGTATTTTATTGAATGACTATGGTATTTTATTGGATGACCATGGTATTTTATTGGATAACTACACTATTCATTGAACAACTACACTATTCATTGAACAACTACTCCACACCATCTTCATACACCCCGGTTTAACAAACACTAGGATAGTCACCAACTACATCCTCCGCTGTGACTTAACCAAGCTTGGAACTGACTATACATCCCTGTGTCTGACTAAACACAAGTCTTCCAACTTACTGTTCCACCCAGACAAACTTACTACACACTAGTTATTCACTGACGATGCCTTTCCGGCCTGACTAAATCACTAACTATATCCTCCAGCCTGACTAAATCACCAACTATATCCTCCGGCCTGACTAAATCACTAACTATATCCTCCGATCTGACTAAATCACTAACTATATCCTCCGATCTGACTAAACACTGGTTACTTTCTTGGACTGGCCTGCTTAAATATGGTCACGACTCCACTAGGTCGGCCATTTGAATCCAGTGAATAATATGGTTAATAGAATGATTTCTGAGAATGCCACATTCAAGCCTTGTGTTGGAAGATCTTTTTTAATATTTGTTCATTGGTCCAAGGTCTAATTATTGGTACATGATCTGACTATTTATGATGTGACGATTTATGGTGTGACTGTTTATGTTGTGACTATTTATGTTGTGACGATTTATGGTGTGACTATTTATGTTGTGACTATTTATGTTGTGACTATTTATGGTGTCTATTTATGGTGTGACTATTTATGGTGTGACTATTTATGGTGTGACTATTGGGGATGTTGACTACCCTTCCCCGGTGTCTAGTACACACTAGTCTGACTACAGTTTGTTAGTTTGGGCTTCTCTCATCATGTGTGGATATCTGACTCTTGGTCTATGGTCTGACCAACTTATACCACTGACTATTGAGTCCACTATTCCGACTGTTTGATTACCAACCAGTTCAACTACTGGCACACGGACTGACTAACTTAGACCACACTATTCCGACTGTTGAGTGTATACCCAAAATCCTATCCCGAGTATACTCCTGGTGTGTGAATAAATTATTAATTCCCATGCCGTCCATTCTGGTCTGTCCATTCTGGTCTGACCATTCGACTTGTGTCTGGTCTGAATACACATGACTAACTGGCGATTGCTACTCACTATCTCTGGTGCTTGATCAACTCAATACACCAGAGTCTACCATCTAGACCCTTCCGGACCACCTTACTATCTTGTCTGACTAACCTCCTATACCACTCCTTGTCTCACCAACTTCCTATTCCACTCCTTGTCTCACCAACTTCCTATTCCACTCCTTGTCTGACTAATTTCCTATTCCACTCCTTGTCTGTCCACTTCCTATACCACTCCATTTCTGACCACCTGACTACATTAATATTCTGTTTGTCGGGTCAACTGACTCACATGTTCAAGCTTATGCCATTGCACATGCACTCTACCTGGGTCTTTGAATGCATTTGACATGCCTGTGTTTCAGTCTACGAACCTGTACGCTATCCGATATCTGATTGGCTATATTGCTATGTGGTCTGACCGTTGTCTATGTTGCTACTATCATCTGGGAGTACAATTGTTTGACTATACTACACATGTTTGGGTTGTGGGTGTACGCATACTTCCATCTGCCTATCGGATCTGGTGGCGGTCTGGAATGTGGAGGTAATGTCTGATCATGTGATTTATCTCTGCTACAATTTCTACTACACCCTTGGCTCATCCTACAACGATTGATACCACCAGTACAGCTCCATCCACCATCCATCTACTGTTTTTTGCCTCCGAATAATATACCATACCATTGTCCACAACCATGAATCCCGAATGCAATAGTACTTGCTGTTAGTACCTTCATGAGAAGGACCCGTTAGCAATGAAGTTGCCTGCCTGGAAAAGATGCGTGGGACGTCATTTGCTCTGACATTTCCGGAACTTTTACAGCCCTTGCCATGTTAGTGTGTCCATAAAGACTTCCCAAATCTATTCAGAATGCTTGTATGAGCACTCCCAAAAGCCATATCTACTACCCAATCCTCCATTAGCTATTCATCCACTCCACCATAATTAGCTATCCATCCAATGTTCTAACTACCAGATTTGGTCTTTCTGTCCAACGAATATGTCCTATCTGTCTACGAATATGTCCTATCTGTCTACACACAGTATTTTCTGTCTACACACAGTATTTTCTGTCTACACACAGTATTTTCAATACTGTCCTTTCTATCTATTCAACTGCATGTCTAGTCTGTGTGTCAACTATTTGTCCACTTTCTGCCCACTCAGCCACTTTGCTTTCTTTCCAGTTAGCTCCAGTGTCTGGTCATAATAGACACCTGACTGGAAGCACAACCAGACCATGGACTGGAAAAACTGGAGAACGGACCTGGATATGACTAGTACTATGACTGGGCAGACTTAATAGCAGAATGGAACTTCAATGGAACTAGGCCAGGCCATTTTCAGTTCCTTTTCGTTCCATTTTCAAGCCCATTTTCAGTCCCTTTTGGTCCCATTTTCAAGCCCATTTTCAGTTCCTTTTGGTTCCATTTTCAAGCCCATTTTCAGTCCCTTTTGGTCGGAGGTTCAAGCCCATTTTCAGTTCCTTTTGGTCCCATTTTCAAGCCCATTTTCAGTTCCTTTTGGTTATCAAGTATGGGCAGTTATTACTGCTCCTACTAAAAGACTCCCCAGGACATTATCTTACTGTGTTATTGTCTTGGGTACTGGTCTTGCTATCAATCCACTCATTGAAAAAGAGATACTACACTCGACTGTACCCACCACAGTCATTTGAAAGCAAAATGGACATTTGCAGGACTTTGGATAACAGTATAGTACGAGACATGCCTATAGACGTCTGGCAAGTTCATGTCCAAGTCTCAGTCCATAATAACTCTATCTGGTAGCATATTGTGCCAGACAGTGACGGAACAGACAACTGGACTATCAGTAGTTATTTTCATTGATGAGTACTGCTAGTCTGGATATCTATGGAACTCTCTGAAAGTAGAGCCGTGACAGCTCAAAAATGCAGGCTCAAAAATGCGGGTTCTAAAACGGAGGTTCAAAAACGGAGGCTCAAAAACGGAGGTTCAAAAACGGAGGCTCAAAAACGGAGGCTCAAAAACGGAGGCTCAAAAACGGAGGTTCAAAAAAGCAGACTCAAAAACGGAGGCTCAAAAAAGCAAACTAAAAAACGCAGAGTCCAGGCCTGAATCCAAAAGTCTGGATGTAAGACCGTGAAAATTTCTATCCATAAAGATTCCAGACCGCAAGTCCTCTGAATGCGAGTCTGAGATTTGGTCAAACTCGAGGAAAAGCAGTTCTCGGAGGTTGAAAACGGTGAAAATGTAAACAGAAAGAGAACATTTCAAACGCATAAAAACACAATGTGCAGTCAACTCATGACAGACACTCTTGAGATGATACGAATAATGGGCAGGTGGCAGTTGTTCATGGTGGGGCAATACGATCCATTGATTTGAAGGTATTTCATTCTTAATACATCGTCCACTAAGATATGTGCTACAAGACTGCTACTACTGGTGGATGATCTAAGTATGTCTGGTGTTTTCTTCCAGTACAGCTTACAACCACAGTCTGCCGGATTGTCTAAAAATGAATTCACTATGGTATAGTTCAGTGAACATCGAAATCCAATAGTCGGACTCTTTAGTTGACTTCGCCACAGACATGGTTTGCTGAGTATGAAGAGTGGCTTGTATATATGTATAGCATGGACAATAGTTAGAACGAGCTAGTTCAGTATGGTATAATTGAAGTGTGATATGATGGCACTCTAATGCCTAGTCTGGTAATGTTGTGTGTTGTAGTTTTTGACCGGTGACCACATAATAGTGGTAATTTTGCTGGTGTTAGTAGAATTTAAAGGCACAAAATAGTGGGCTCATAAGACCTCCGGAACTCCCTGTATCGTGTGGAACTATGGCACAGTATCCAGTAAATGTCCGTGTATAGTACCAGAAAGAATACAGGAACACACATCTCAACTTAACAAAATTCCACATGAACAGTCTGTGGTCGCTATCCAGCCAACAACATGATAAACATGATATGTGCATATAGCGGAGTCAATAGGAGGGCATACGCATTGAACATCCTAATTAGCCACACATGCGCATTGAACAGCTAATCCGACCACACCATGGGGACAATGGGCCACCTAGGCAAAGTATCAGACAAAGTATCGGAAGAGAGAATCATGTATCCGGAATGTATACTGAGACAAAAAGTATAATTAACACGTTTCACCGGAAAGGGGTTGTGTTTGGGCATAATTGGTGTAAAAATGGGCGAACACGGGTGAAAATGGCGTAAAACGGATCTATCTGAACAATTAAATGAGCAAATATCAAATGTTTGAAAACACTTCCTTAGAAATACAAACACTCATCTCACTCATTTCCCATAATCATTCACTATAATGTATAATGCTTTGGTATTGTTAGGAACCCGTAAGACAGATTATGCAGAAAAGGAAATCGCATTCGTAACAAGGTATAGTGTAAAGTTTCCAGTATTGTGCTATTGGTGGATACCCAAAGCTAGAGTCACAGTGTTTTTAAAACTATTCAGGGTAGCGTGCCAAAATGTTTCAAACCACATTAGGAAACTTCAACTTGCCAATAATTCAAAAAGTTACTGTTTGTAATATTCAATAGGGACTTCATTTAAACAGTTGATTTCGAATCTTTGATTCTTAGCACTTTTCAAGTCATAAGTACGAACCTTTTGAATAATTGGAAACTTTTGACTCATTAAAAACTTTTGAATCATTGAAAACTTTTGATTCATTGGTGGTTGAATTTTGCATGTGCAGTTTCAAACATTTTGCCACGCAGATTAGAGTAGTTTTGGAAAACACTGTACCCTGTTTTAGGTTGTAGAAGGTTCATCAGAAGGTCCTCTCAATAACCAGTACAGTTCAGTGTAATGTACTGCTGTTCATTATGCCTGAAGTTCATAGTCTCATCAAGGTATGGAAATATTTGAGCTATTAAACGAGAGCTGTTTCTGGTGATCTAGCTGTTTCTGGCGATCTAGCTGATTCTGGCGATCTAGCTGTTTCTGGCGATCTAGCTGATTCTGGCGATCTAGCTGTTTCTGGCGATCTAGCTGTTTCTGGCGATCTAGCTGTTTCTGGCGATCTAGCTAATTCCGATGATCTAGCTGTTTCTGGTGATCTAGCTGTTTCTGGCGATCTAGCTGATTCTGGCGATCTAGCTGTTTCTGGCGATCTAGCTAATTCTGGTGATCTAGCTGTTTCTGCTGTCTTGCTGATTCTGATAATCCAGCTGTTTCTGATGATCTAGCTGTTTCTGGCGGGCTGGGAGTAGACATCTTGATATGTTACACACAATATTCTGATTAGTTAACCAACACTAGGATCTGTAAGAACTCAACAGTCTCGTCAGTCTGTTAATCTATACATTGACCGTATTCCTCATGTCGTAAGTTTGTCATGGTATGTATTAAACCTAGAATAGCCGGGGAACTCCTTAATTGATCTATGGGCGGAATCCCTCACTCTTATATACACTGGTAGTATGCAAGCCTGCATATAGACTTATCTTGAGTCCGTAATATTCATGCACTGACCATGAAACTGGAAGGTTCTGCAGGTGGAGGTTCTGGAGTGGAGGCTCTAGAGTATACTCCATGGTTATTCAAAAATCAGATGACCTGTAAATGGGTACTTAGGGAACTGAATATGCACAGATCATTATCCTGCATACTACTCACAATGTTCCCGTTTATTACTGTAACTACACTTTAAGTATAGCCTTTGTTCCTGTTTGCATACTACCCTACATACTACTCTACATACTACTGTATATACTTTATACTACTCTACGTACTACTGCATATACTACGTACTACTCTACATACTACTCTACATACTACTGCACGTACTACATACTACTACTCAATCTTTGGTGTGCTCTACTTACTCTTATATTAATAGACCTCAGTCAGGAACCCACACCTTGATTATTTCCATATACGGATTGTAGAAATGCTCATTTTCCACTCTTGATTCTTCACGTTCTACAATTCACTATTATTCCGCATCTGGCTCTACATGTGTTCACCTGGTACTATACCGTACTCCACACACCAACAATGAACAATCTGGAATATCACATATCCATTATGTCCCATTGATGTGCCACACATTCATTGAAGAACCAGAACCACAATATTCCTCGATATTCCGTGTCCCACATTCCACATTATTAACGATACCACGCTCGATAATGATACTAAAAGTAAACAACCAATGCTTCAGTGCATCTCCTGTAGTTCAGGGTATGAAATGTTCAGATTCCACTAGTTCTGAATATGTTTCAATTTCCTATATTTCTGTATTAGGATGAACGGCTCCAGTGGTTCATTTTTTAGTGTATCAGATTCCAGTGTGAGTTCGGAAAGTGGTTTGCCAATCGTATTTTGTATATGCCTGTGCTTCTATTATTAAGCACGTTGTGTATTGACCAGGCACATTCAACGATTGAATGGAAAAATTGATTTCACTTTGGTCTGTTTTTCGTGTACTTTCGGTGCCCTAAAGTAAGAGTTATGAGCCCCGTTCAACCCGTTACGAGCCCCGTTCAAGCAATAATATGCCCTCTCCTAGACAATTCACCTTTTGACCAGCTTGAACGGTAACGGTACCATTGTTGACTACGCTGGTGAATGCGGATCCGTTCATTGGACGTATAAAATGCAGGTATGATTGTTCCAGATGCAGTCCTTCGGGACTATGCAGCCGGCTATTGTTTTTTGATCCATGCAGCTGCGCTCGCCTATTGTTCAACGAACGTTGCTGCGTGCCATTGTCTTGAGGCGTTTGTTCCTCCCATTGTTGGCTCCACGCCATGTTCTAAAGCCTGGCCCTGTGTAATGACATAGTCTCTGACACAAAATACACCCAGATACACAGACATTCACTTTGCTCCGACATCTGAGCCACCGACACCTTCTGATCCCTTGATCATTGATATCTTCTGGCAACCCAACTGTCTTTTGACTCTCTGGCATGTGACTCTTCTCATCTTCTGACTCTGACGCTAACTCTGAGCTGACTCCAACTTCTTCTAGACATCCGTTCTTCTCTAGATATCCGTGACACAACCCTTGGAGGCGTCGTTGACCAACTTGTAGAACTTGAACAATGTTCCTCTCTTGTACCTTGGCTCTGGGGCAACCCATTTCTTCCTTCTTTCAGCCATGGTCTCCTCATCCACCAACAAATCGATCTTGTTATTTTCCGTGTCAATGACAATCTCATCTCCGTCGTTGACCAAGGCAATTGGGCCTCCCACGGCAGCCTCTGGCACCACGTGGCCAATCAAGAATCCGTGAGATCCTCCAGAGAAACGACCATCGGTGATCATGGCCACGTCCTGGCCCAACCCGTATCCCATCAAGGCGGACGATGGCTTCAACATCTCTGGCATACCTGGGCCTCCCTTTGGTCCCTCGTATCTGATGATACACACGGTCTTCTCACCCTTCTTGATCTCTCCGGCTTCCAAAGCGGTGATGAATGCATCTTCACGGTCAAACACCCGAGCCTTACCTTTGAAGTAGGTTCCCTCCTTTCCGGTAATCTTGGCCACACACGATCCTGGAGCCAAAGATCCCTTCAAGATTTGCAAATGTCCATTGGGCTTCAATGGGTTGCTGATGGGTCTGACGATATCTTGACCTTCTGGCAAGCCTGGAAGCTTGCTCAAGTTCTCCTTGATCGTCTTACCAGTGACGGTGTATTGGTCTCCGTCAATCATGCCCTCTGCAAGCAACATCTTCATGACAGCTGGTGTTCCACCGGCATACTGCAAGTCGGCCATCACATACTTACCAGAAGGCTTGAAGTCGGCCAAAAGAGGCGTGTTGTCAGAAATTCTTTGGAAATCGTCTACAGTGATTTCAATGCCCACGGAAGATGCAATGGCAATGATGTGCAACACAGCATTGGTTGATCCTCCGGTAGCAATAATGTAGGTGATGGCGTTTTCAAATGACTTCTTGGTCATGATCTCCTTGGGCTTCAAGTCCAACTTCAATAAGTTCTTGATGGCCTCTCCCACAGACGCACACTCGGCAGCCTTTTCCTTGGACACGGCCGGAGCAGACGAAGAGTAAGGCAAAGTCATTCCCATCACCTCTGCGGCTGAAGCCATGGTGTTGGCAGTGTACATACCACCACAAGCACCAGGACCAGGACAAGCGTTTCTGACCACGTCCAAACGCTGTTCATCGGAGATCTTCTTGGATAAGAATTGTCCGTAAGACTGGAACGCATTGATAAGGTCGATTTTCTCAGGGATCTCTGCGGAAGTTCCACAAGTAGGGGATCCAGGAAGAATGGTACCTCCGTACACCATGAGCGAAGGTCTGTTGTGTCTTCCCATGGCCATAAGAACACCGGGCATGTTCTTGTCACAGGAAGGAATGGCCACGGAACCATCGTACATCTGGGCCATGATCATAGTCTCGAACGAATCGGCAATAATTTCTCTCGATTGCAACGAGTACTTCATTCCCTCAGTTCCGTTGGTGATACCATCAGAAACACCAATGGAGTTGAATTGCATACCCTTCAATCCGGCCTTGTTCACGGATTCAGTACAGGCATTGTTCAAATCCATCAAGTGGATGTTGCAAGGGTTTCCGGTCCACCACACGGATCCAACACCAACCTGAGCCTTGGAAAAGTCCTCATCGGTAAATCCCGTAGCGTAGAGCATGGCCTGCGATGCTCCCTGGGACATGTCTTGGGTGACAATGGAGGAGTATTTGTTCAAGTTCTTCTGAAGCGAACATGCCGTGCTTGAAAAAGCCCGGGCCCCGTATTTGGTCAACTTCATTGTGCTTTGAGGGGAATAGGGTTTTTTTCGGCCGTGTTGCGCCGGCTTTCTCTTTATCTTTTTTCACCTCGCGCGTCAGGTGACTCATTTTGTTGTCAGGCCAATCACAGCCTGCTCATTAATATACCTGCGAAAAGAACCCCTCCTCCATGAATGCACGGATGCATATGGGGTCTGGCTGATGCGAAAGATAAGCTTTGCATTGTATCCGGGTCAACTGCACAGCGCCAGGTCACGTGCCCGCCATACCCCTAAATAATAATGCTGTAAATCATCCCTGAATTAATGTTGGAAATGCCCGCTCAAATAATTCGGCTGTAGGCCGTATTCAAATATTTTAGCGGTAGATCCACACTTGAATATTTTGGCTGTAAATTCATTGACACTGACCTGTGACTCAAATTTAAGTTCTCTTTACTGTTTAATTGTTGGGATAATCAATACCCAAAACTAACATTTGGTTTCATTGTTTCAGTGTTGAAGGCCCCTGTTGCGGCCATTAGAGTGGGTGCACGTGACAGAGTCTTAATTTTTAGGCTGACTCGAAATTAAAAAGGGATGCGGCCTTTTTATAGACCGCATTTCGGAGTTAATTGTGAAAGTCGCAACCTCCATACGTACGACTTTGCGCTCTTGTGTCATTGCTTCATTGCAGAACGACATGCATATGCAACGATGGGCAGGCGGATGCAAACTGATGCATTGCCTTGCATGCCTGGGTATAAAAGGACGCCTTCCCCCTGCTGTACCAAGGACGTATTTTTTTCGAAATACATTAAGCTTTTTGTGCTTGGCACATGCGCTCACTTTTCTGTCATTGTACGGCTGGTTCTAGAACGGCCGCAAATCCTCGTACCCGACACAAGATCTACGAGTTCCCCTTCTTTCCAGAATTGATGTGACTCCCCTCTCGGGTGTTCTTGGAAGTTAATGCTTGACTACAAGATTTGTTGTGGCTGCAAAAAGCTGCAAATGCCGCACGGGAAAGGTGGAAGTGTACGGGTTTCATAAGGCCACATCAGAATCGCGGTGCAAACGGCTGAACACTCTTCACTCCATCTCACATCATGAAATCCAAAGTGCTCTTCATCGGCGACCTCAACGAGAACCTTCCTGAGTACAAGGCGTTTGTCCAGAAGTACGAGTGCATCAAGTACACCTTGCCTTCCACCAAAGAAGAGGTGGTGCACGACCTCCAAACGAAGTACCATGACGTGGACGCCATTTATGGTGCATGGTTGGGTTTTGTGTTGGTTGGCGGGTTCCGAGATGAACTCGTGGCTAGTGCAGGCGAAAAGCTCAAGATTGTGGCCATTTGTTCAGTGGGTCATGACTCTTATGATGGCGAAGCCATGGCCAAGCGTGGAATTGCTTTGACCAATGTGCCATCCACAGGCGCTGCGGGCCCAGTTGCCGATTTGGTGCTTTTCAACACTTTGGCTGCATTCCGGAACTTTGGTATTTCCATTGGTAACATGACACTCTCCAAAAATCATACCGTGAATATTCGGGCTGAATTGCAGGAAGCTCCATTTGACCCGGTCCAAGGAAAAGCCATTTTGGACCAGAATCCTCCTCGAAGCTACTCCTTTGGCGAAGTAGTTGCAGGCCGAGGGTGTCTCAACCCCAGTGGGCACAATGTGGTGATTGTGGGGTTCGGCAACATTGGCCGCACAATTGGGGCCCGGTTGAGTGCCATTGGTATGAATATCCACTATGTCAAACGTACCCCCTTGAGTGCTGAAGAAGACCAAGAGTTGGGCTACAATGCCACGTACCACTCCAACATTGCAGAAACGTGTGCTTTTGCTGACTTGGTGGTGGTATCGTGTCCCTTGACCAACGAAACGCGCCACCTCATCGATGCCGAGCTCATTAACAAGTTCCACAAGCCCATCCGGATCATCAATATCGGCAGAGGGCCAATCATTGACGAGCAGGCATTGGTGGATGGCTTGAATGCAGGCAAAGTGATGTTTGCAGGATTGGATGTGTTTGAGCAGGAGCCCAAGATCCACGAGGGATTGTTCAATCGCCAGGACGTGATCTTGACTCCTCACATTGGTGCATCTACGGTGGAAAACTTTGACTTCACTGCAGTCAGGGCTATGAAGAACATCGAGGCTGTGTTGCTGGGTGCAGAACCTTTCACCCGGGTGAACTAGGCCTGTCCAGGTGTTCTGCTCGAAATGGTTGTCGGCCAAGGTGTGGAAAGCATACAATGGTATGAAAACGAGGCGGTATACAAGTGTTTTCAAAAAGCTTATCAAAAGGTGTATGAAAAAGGTGTATGAAAAAGAGTTATCAAAGAAGGTGCCGGGAAAATAAAAGCATGTTTCAGGTAGGAATGATTGGGCAGGATGTAACGGTGTCGAACGTCATATTGAATTGGCCAACTGAACTGGTGATATTGACGGTGTAACGGTCAATGCCAAAGTCCAGTGACCAGTGAATAACACCAGGGAGAAACTGAAGGTTAATAGTGAAGTACTGGTGAAAGGTCCTAGTGAAAGGTCCTAGTGAAAGGTCCTAGTGAAAGGTCCTAGTGAAAGGTCCTAGTGAAAGGTCCTAGTGAAAGGTCCTAGTGAAATACTAGTGAAGAATTTGGCGAAAGTGAGCAGTGAAAGGTGTTAGTATGCAGTGAATTTGACTGTGAATGTGGCAGTGAATTTGACTGTGACTTCACTATTGACTGTGCCGGACTTCGGTATTAGACATGAATTAGTGGTTGTGGAGCTGTGGAGCTGTGAAGCTGTGATTCCAATAGTGATTACTACCTGTGACTTTCAACATGGTTATTCCAAGTTGTTTTTCCAGTGATAAGGGAAATGTCCATTCACTACTAACTGACACTGACCAATGAAAAGTGAAGATACAGAGACCAATTCGTGATCATTGACCATGACTACCTCAGTTACCAGTGACTACTAACTACTTGCCGAAAAGTCCCAGTCCAGAACCAGTCCAGTGACTATAACCATTGACTAATCTCAATTACCAGTGCCTGTGACCATAACAGTCACCAGTATACTGACTGACATGACTCTGACTTGACTCTGACTTGACTCTGACATGACTCTGACATGACTCTGACTTGACTCTGACTTGACTTTGACCTGACTCTGACTTGACTCTGACTTGACTTTGACTTGACTCTGACTTGACTCTGACTTGACTCTGACTTGACTCTGACTTGACTCTGACTTGACTTTGACTTGACTTTGACTTGGCTACTGTCTTTCCAATGCTTCCCAATTCTTCCCAATGCAAGTGTTTCACTATTGTTGACCACTGGCAGTCACCGAGCTCACCACTAGGCCTACTTCTCCAGCTCCAAATCACCACACCCAACACAATTTTCCGGGACATTCCACCTCTCTAGTCCCCAGTTTATAGACATAACCAGAGCAGACACAATCCACTCGTAGCAGGAGTGGCCGTAGGAGTGGAAGTGGCAGCCCCTGGTGTACGGATGTCGCGCGGGCCGGAGCAAGGTGAAGTTCGCTCTCCTCTCGCACCCCATTTTCCCGTCACCGTCATGGCTTCCCTATACAAAGGCGTGTATTCAGCCATCTACGACTACGATGCCTCCACGCCCGAGGAGCTCTCCGTAGCCGCCGGCGACTTGCTCTACATCTTGGAAATCTCGAACGTGGACGACTGGTGGACCGTCAAAAAACGGGCTTTACCTGTAGCCGGCCAAGACGTCGACGAGCCCGTGGGCTTGGTGCCGGCGAATTACATCGAACAGGCTCCCGTGGTGGCCACGTGTACGACTCTCTATGACTATGACAAGCAGACGGAGGAGGAGCTCTCGTTTAAGGAGGGGGAGAGATTTGATATTTATGATACGGCTGATCCTGATTGGCTCTTGGCTGGCAATGGCACGGCGTACGGGTTTTTGCCGTCGAACTATGTGAACTTATCCCTGACCCAAAGCCAGGGACAGACTTCGGGGCAAGAACTGGCCCAAAGTCTGAATCAGGTTCCGGCCGGGGCTCGTAACCAGGCACAGATCTTGGATCAGGGACTGGGAAAAACACAGATCCAGGGACAATTTGGCCTGGATTCTTTGGATGTGCCTGCTTCAGGAAGCGGGGCAACTCATAACCAGTTCAGGGCTGGTTCCACACATGAACGGGGAACGGAACGTGGTGGAGCAACAGAACGGAGTGATCTCTATGATTTGAATGGAGACAGAATGGACGCCAGCCATGGGAATGGAAATTCCGCGGTGGAAAGTGAAGATGAAGCACCTCCACCAATGCCCACGCGGCCGGGCTCCATACCAGGCTCCATGGCTGGGCCTTCTCAGGGCTCCAAACCAACACTGCTGAAATTCGGGTCGGAGCAAGAAGAGGATCTCGGTTCCTCCTCAATGGGAGCTGGTGCTGGTGAAAATTCCTCTCCACAGCATGGTTTTGATGGGGAGTATTTCCGGTGGTATATTGACGAGGTGGATGGACGCAAGAAGAGACCCGTGGTTTTGGCCATTGGAAATGGGCTCATCATTCTCAAGCCCAACTCTTCCAACCCCAAGAAACTCTCGTTGAAGTCCGCTTCGTCTCTCGATAATAACTGGCGCATCCGTGACTTGGTCAACTATAACCAGGAGAAAAAACACGTTTTTTTCGACTTCAAGAACCCCCAGGCATCCATTGAGTTGCATGGAGGCACCAAAGACGTGGCCGAGGCCATTATTGCTGTTTTAGGCGACTTGAAGGGTGCAGAGGAAGCACGTGGCTTGAAAGAAGTGGCCAGAGCTGCCCTGACCAAAACCTCCGAGTCCAACAAACGTGTGGGAGTGTTGCTTTTCGATTTCAAGGCGCAGTCCAACGATGAGTTGCTGTGCAAAGAAGGTGATGAAGTGTACGTTGTGGACCTGAGGAAATCCAAGGAATGGTGGCTCTGTGAACGGGTTTCCGATGGCCGGCAGGGTGTGATTCCTTCCACGTACATCGAGATCATTGCCACCACGAATTTGGACAAGTTGACGGACGGCGTTCAGCGCAGAAAGTCCAAAAAAGCGTCTCCTCTGAAGGGAAGAGTGGTTGAAAGTGCCAAAACACCCAAATACCGGGATAGAGACGACCGGGACCGCATCCGGGAGTCGGACCGCAAAAAACGGGTCGAGCCCTCGTCCAAAGGCGAGCTGAATATGCCCAATTTCCACCGCATTCGTACATGGATCGACAGTTCCGGATCGTTCAAGGTAGAGGCCGAGTTCTTGGGCTTCAAAGAGGGCAAGGTGCATTTGCACAAGACCAACGGAGTCAAGATCGCCGTGCAGGCCACTAAACTCTCCATAGAGGACTTGGAGTACGTGGAGAAGGTTGCCGATGTGCTGCTCGACAAGTACAAGGAGGAGTTGGCCAAGCAGCTGGCTAAGAGGGAGCGGGCCCGGGCTGCCAAGAGCCCCACAAAATCCGCCACGGCTGTTATCAACGACGTGGCTCCACCAAAACCGGACCGTGCCAAAGCCACTCCCATTCCGCAATCCGAGCCCGACTACGACTGGTTCGATTTCTTCCTTTCTTGTGGCGTGGACATTGGAAACTGCCAGCGCTACTCGGTCAACTTCAGCAAGGAGCAGATGGACGAAACCATTTTGGAAGATATCACTCCTTCTCTTTTAAGGTCTTTGGGCTTGAGAGAGGGCGATATCTTGCGTGTGATGAAGCATTTGGACCACAAGTTCCACAGGGAAAAATCCGTGCCTTCTGAAACACCCACGGGGGGTCTTTTTACGGAGCCCACGGGTGCTTTGAAGAACAACAGCACCACGGAATTGTCCAAGGTGACAGCCAACGCGTTGCCGGTTCCAGCCAAGGAAGCACCCAAAAACGAAGACGATGCTTGGGCCATCAAGCCTGCACTGAGAAGCAACGAGGCACCTAAGCCCCAATTCACCGGTTCTTTGCAGGATCTTGTGGATATCCAGCCTTTGGACGGAAAATCCCAAAGTGTGGTGACTGCTCCTGCTGCTGCACCTTTGACACCCGTGAAGACCCAAAGCTCGGCTCCTCAGCAGCAATTGTCCATGAGTCAGCTGAAGGAGAAAGAATTGCCGGAGATCAAGCCTGCTCCCACGGGCTTGACTGCTACCAGAACCGGTGGCTTGGTTCCTGTACCCACAGGAGGCTTGATTCCTGTACAGCCCACTGGATTCATTCCTATTCCCGCACAACCCACAGGATTCATTCCTATTCAGGCCACATCCGGGCTCATGCCCCAACCCACGTTTGGCATCGTGCAGCTTCAACCAGGCATCACCACGTTTCCAATGCCGCAAACCACTTTTAACCAGCCCCAATTGAACCCAACGGGGCAGACGTCGTTCAATACAGGCCAGACTTCGTTCAACCAGGCATCATCGTTCAACCAGCCGCAGACTTCCTTCACCCTGCAGCCCACTGCATCTTATGTTCCTTTGCAGCCCACTGCATCATTTGTCCCTCTCCAGCCAGGAACAACGGCAACCATGCCTCAAACCTCTTTTGGACAGACTGGACAAATGACTGGACAATTTGGACAGACGGGACAGGCGGGACAGATGACTGGACAAAGAACTGGCGGACAGAGTACTGATATCTTTGGAAATATGACAGGCCAGGCAGGACAGATTGGACAGGCGGGTTTGACTGGACAAAGAACTGGAGGAATGGCCAATGCTTTTGTTCCTCAATCCTCGTTCGGAAAGCAGATCACAGGTGGTTTCATGGCTTCAAACCAAACCGGCGGAGCCCAACCCTATCAGACCACTTTTGGACAACCCCAGAATGGAGTGTCCTTTGGCCAGAATCCTCAGACGTCTTTTGGCCAGATGACTGGAGGTTTTGGCCAAACCGGGGCCCAGAACTTCAATTCTGGAGTGATGCCTCAGACGTCGTTCGGTGCTCAAGCTACAGGCGGATACGCCAATCCAGCGCAGTTCAACCAGGACATGAACCAGATGAATAACATGTTTCAGAACACATCCATCCAGCCTCCCATGGGACAAGTCTCTTTCGGTCAAGCTCCTATGGGCCAGACCTCTTTTGGCCAACCTCCTATTGGACAGGCTTCCTTTGGGCAACAGCAATTTGAAGGATTTGGCAACCAGCCATTGGTTTCCCAACCTACGGGTCTAGGCTTTGGAAATGGCCCTGCCTTGCAAAACCAGCCAACAGGTAAAAGAGCAAATTTGCAGGCTGCAACTGCAGACAATCCTTTCGGATTCTGATTCCTTCATTATTACTATTTCCCATTCCCCATTTCCAGTTGTCATTTCCATTAATCACTTTCCACTAACCATTTCCCATTTCCCATTTCCCATTTCCCCTTCACCATGTACTGTTGTCTGATGTCTGTTGTCAGTTGTTAACATTTCATTGCGTAATGTGCAGAATAAATCAGAAAGATATGATACTCTGATTCTGCAGCTTCTGCTCCGTTGATGTTGCCGTTGATGTCTTTGTTGATTCAGATCCTGTTTTTGTTGATGTTAATCTTGCTGCCGCTGATTCTGAATCTGGTCGTAAGGCCGCGTGTGTGGGTGTTTCAGATCTGACACGCGCGGTGCGTTTTGCAGCCATGCAACGTGATAAATCCCGCAACCGCAAGCGGCCGCCAAAACTATATAAACTCGCATTCCCCCCTATAAAAACGCCTCCACATTTTTTGGCTACTGCTGAGCTTACTAGAATAAATTAATAAGATCAATATTGATACCAAGTTTCAAGATTTGAATAGACTGAAGTAAGATCTCTGAAAAGGTCTACTAAAAGAGAAGTTATAGGCCAGAACAAAAGCAGATAAAGACAGCATATTGGTGTTTAAGATTGTTCAAAGCCACATTCCACTGAGAACGAGTGCTTAGAGCTAAGAGTTCTTGGAGTTAAGAGTTCTTGGAGTTAAGAGTTCTACCACAATACGAAGCGATTGAGCCACAGTTTAAAGAATCAAGCTTCTATATTCAATTACTAGAACTGAAGTTTATTTGGATCCACAATTTCAGAAGAGATGAGTTACCCAGAGACCCAGCTGCGGTTCGGCAACCTCCTTGACTTTCTATGCCAGTACAAAGGCCGGCTTCTCAACGACCCATACAGGGGAAACTTGGAAACCATCCGGGTCTTTTACCGGCTCGAGTACCCCGAAAAGGCTGATTCCAGAGCAGATACCCTCAAGCAGTTCTGCAAGTTTCTCGATGAGTTCAACCAGGTCTCGGCAAATGCGCTTGAGTTTAGTACCGATGGCATCAGACGGCTCACGTGGATCAAGAAGGCTAATCTAGAGCAGTTGCAAAGACGCCTTGCGGACCCTGGACCCCCTGGAAAAGACACGGATATCCGGGTCAAATATTCCAGTCCCAGCTTGAAGGAGCCCGTGCAGGCCGTATTAATGGGCATGTTGAAATCGGAGCTCTACACTACATCCAGTGTGCAGATGGAAGGCGAAGACGGGTTTGATTTTGATCTTGACAGGCTCAATGATATGATCAGTAAGCCTACGGCAATGGAAAAGCTTGGCGTACACAGGGCCAAACTCCAGTCCACTCAAAAGGCATTCTTCGAAGTGTGTGAGTGTGCCACGCATAACCAAACACTCGCCAAGTTGTGTTTGAGTGCCAAAACCCTTGGCCAAGGGTCCAACGAGCTTCCTCCGAACTCCAAGATTCACAAGGTAATTGCGTCGTGCAAGTCGCTCATCAACAAGGAGATCTTGGCATGCGTCAAAACAAAGATCCATTTCTTGCCCCTTTTGACCTCCCACACTGACCAATACCTTGGCAACTGCTCATACTTGGACACGTGCCACAAGCTTAAGAATTGCCGGTACTTACACTTCTACACTCTCAACCCATCGCAGGCAGCAGCACCCGACGAGTCCAAGCCATTGCTAGCATTGGACTACACGGTTGGGGAATGCTACGATACCATTTCCAAGAAGCAGCTTCCTCCGCAATGGATCAACTGTGATGTGCGTTACCTTCCCTTCAATATCCTCGGCAAGTTTGCGGCCATCATCTCGGACCCGGCTTGGGATATCCACATGTCTTTGCCATACGGCACGTGCAAAGACTCGGAGCTTCTCTCTCTTCCTATGAGAGAGCTCCAGGACGAAGGCATCTTGATGCTTTGGGTGACCGGACGGTCCATTGAAATCGGGCGCAAGGCGTTGGCACAATGGGGGTACACGATCTCGGATGAAATGATCTGGATCAAGTTGAATCAGTTACGGCGGACCATAGTCACGGGCCGCACGGGGCACTGGTTCAACCACTCCAAGGAGCATTTGATCGTAGGGGTCAAGGGCAACCCGATCTGGCTTAACAAGAAGATCGACATCGACTTCATTGTGAGTGGAACACGTGAGACCCTGCGCAAGCCCGACGAGCTCTATGGCATCGTGGAGAGGTTGGTGGGGAAGGATGCCCGGAAACTCGAGATTTTTGGGCGGGACAACAATATCCGGCCGGGGTGGCTCACGATTGGGAACCAGGTTACAGGCACGTCTCTTTATGAGGAGGAGGTGTTGCAGAACTACAACAAGTACCAAGCGCAAAAGAGCCGAAGGTAGTGGTTGAAGTTGGAGAGCTGTGGTTTATTGTTTGTGTATTTGTTTCTGTTCCTTTCTTTATTCTTTCGTGTTCGTGCTCGTGTTCGTTTTCGTTCTGTTTTTTTATGGTTTCGAGTTTGTTTGTATTCTTCCTCCTACTTATGCTTTTCCTGTTGCACCATCTTCAAGCGGGCCTTGCCGGCCTTGTTATCCATGTCGGTCTTGATGTCAAGCTTATAGCCCATCCAGAAAGCAATTTCAAACACCACGAAAAACGGAGCCAACACCAACGCCTGGAGCAAGTTGTCGAACAACGCAGGAGCCCTCTTCTCGTGCACCGCATGGCCATAGAACTGCGCCAACCAGCAACTCACATGGATGCCAGCAGCGATCTGCATATACTGCGATGGAGACATGCCCGACGACACGGCCAACGACCTATAGAAGTTGCGTTGCACGTGGGCATAGCCAACCAAAAACACCCATGTCGGAAGCCCCAACTGCCAGTCCAACATCACATAATAAAGCCCATACACCCATGCGGCGATGGTTCCAACCGTGGCCCGAGGATAACTCTCGCTGACCACAGTGCCAATGGACATACTGATGGCAGAGAGCAAGATCATGGGGATACACACCAAGTGGATGGCCACGTTGGTATGGTTCATGTGGTACTTGCGGTAGAACACAAGGTGGCTTCTAAGATCCAACACCCCCGGCATGTCACACAGATTATATTATTGGGTAGGACGGGTTGTTGTTAGTGAGGTGAAGACCGATGGTCAGTTTTGGTGAATAATTGATTGTTAGTGATTGGTCGAGACTGATGGTCAAGATGAATCCAGGATTGTAATTGGTCAATTTTAAAATTGGTCAAAGATAATTTTGGATTGATATTATCTGGCCAACGATTATGATTTTGGATTGGTTCCCTGGTCAATGTAGTGGGGGATCTAGTGGGGTTGGATGGTCGCTGTACTTTGCTCTGGATTGCGGAGAAGTTGGATGCAGGCTGGAAGGTATAAAAAAAGGATCCGCATAAGAATCGCCCCACCAAAGTGTAAAGAAAGGGTTTCTTTTATTGGGTTGTTTGGTTATTGAGTTTGGTCATTGCGTTTGGTCATTGCGTTTGGTCATTTGGTTTGGTCATTGTGTTTTGTCATTGTGTTTGGTCATTGGGTTGGTTTATGGGAATTTTGCACATTGAGTCTGTTGGTCACGTGACTGGATTGTGGGGAAAGAACTTGGGTACTTCCTCTTTCGGCATTTCCAGTATTCCCGGCTGCAATCTGGGCTAAATTTGGAAATTAGTCTAGAAGGGTCCTCAATTCCAAGTCCCAATTCCAAGTCCCAATTCCAACCAATCCCAAGTTCTCAATTCTTACCCATACCAGTTGATCATCTATAGTGGGCTAACTATGGTATAGCAGAATTATGGGAGTATGATGATATGACCAGGGAAACAGTCTACGACTCTGCCACTTGCTACCCTAGTACTCTGCCACCTGCTACTCTAGTACTCTGATATTTGCTGGAGTCTACATTATGATCGGCAGTCAATTGGTATGTTCAAGTCAACTGCTATCGCCAATTGCCAGGTCTAAATTGGTCACTAAGGGGTGTTAAAATCAGGTCAGTGGAGACTCCGTTCTGATAACTTCATCACTCAGTTTCAACTCTGGACCGGAGTGGTTTTTCGTTGTTATCTATTGATCACTAATCATGGCTCATACCATCCAAAGATCACTGATGAATATGAGCACTCTAGCTCTAGTCATGATAGGATGGACTGGTCTAGAGTGGTACAGAGGGGTCGAGTTAGAAGTGTTATGGATTCAAGTGGAAGTTGGTGAAGTGGACATGTGGTTTACTAATCATGGGATTCGCACTAATTCTCAGTGAAAATATAAATCCAACATATCCATAGTCGTGGCCACTTCAATCCATTGACCACTTTAATTCATTGGCCACTTGCTTATTGATTCCTGCATTAAGCAGCCCTGAAATTGATGACCATAGTGGTATTGATTGTTTACTGGTGGCATGTCTTCTGTATAGGTTAGTGAAGTGTGGAGGTGCGGAGTGCGAGTGGAAGCAGGGCGCAGGGCTCCTGTGCATGTCCAAATGGAGCTCTATATTTATACTGTATAGATATCCATAATAGATATATATATATATATCTTTATTCATAGGCTGCGAGTCTATAAATTTGTTTCGGAGAAACTTCTTAAAGAAGTAAAAAAACTCCGACAAAGAACACCGAAGTGTTTAGAGAAGTGAAAGTTTGCGCAGTGAGTTTTGAGACCTCCGTCTATAATGGCGTTCTAAAAAGATCAACTAAAAACGTCGTCGATAGAACAGTTTAAAGTAAGAAATATTTTTGGGCGTTGAACCTGGTGTCAAAGGAATCAAATCATTGGTAAGATCAATATCGATTCGGCGTTTGGTTGATTTTCTGTAAGTGATCAAAGTCTTGATGTAATAATAATAGAGATCAAGCTTTTTGAAATCAGAAACAGGGTTTCCAACAGCGTATTGAATTGAAGGAGTTCCTGACATTTTGCATTCTTGCCAGATAACTTCCACCATAGTGCATTCAACGAAAATGTGTTTGACCGTTTCAAGAATGGCAGTGGAGTAAGGTATTCCACAAAGAGGACAACTAGATGTTGGCACGATGTGTTGGAGATCATTTCCAAGATGAAAGAATTGGACATAATCGTAAGGATGATGAGTCCAAGTAGCTTTCTTGAACTTGGTCCAGAAAAAGCCCAATCTCTTGTGACAGAAAAAAGCCCAATCTCTTGTGACAGAAGAAACCCCAATCTCTTGTGACAGAAGAAACCCCAATCTCTTGTTCCAGTAAGATATTTGATGGTTGTACTGGTCACAAAATGATGGTAGTAGAGCTTTGTTTGTTTGCTCCGGCTTTTAAAGAGATGATCATTAAAAGTCCGGTCTTTATATCGCTGAGGAGTGTCCGTATAAGGTTCTTGAACACTTTTTACAAGGTCTTGTCTCCGTTGCATGATGTAAGCACCTCGTTGTTCAGCATAATTCTCCCATTGATGTTCCGTCGATCCCGAAAATCTCTCAGGTCTTAGAATCGTCTTTGTGGTGTTAAAGTAAGGAATTAGGTATTCTCGGGCATAATCACGAAGACCACTTTGAATCGCCGACATTCGGCCGTGTCGAAAGGTCTTCTTGTACCTTGAATACTCTTTAATATCCGTCAAATAAGCCCACCACATAAACACTCGAACCTGCTCTCCTCGAAGGAGACTCCGAACTTGTGGTTGGTTTTTCAAATAAAGTAAGGAAGATACCTGAATGTGGCTGGTTTTTCAAATAAAGTAAGGAAGATACCTGGATGTTCGCTCTGAAAAGAGTAAAGAACCAGTTATCGTCTTCAACCAAAACTTTAGGAATTAAACCAGCTCGTAGACCTTCCAGTTGCATTTGAATGTCTATGACCCCAAAACCACCATGCTCAATCTTTGCAAAGACTGTATCCTCTCCCAAACGTGGAAAGAAGTTCTTCACCAAGGATTTGAGCTTTTTGATCAGCAGTAAAGGCTTCGGCTGATGAAGATCTCGGTAATAAAGCTTTCAATAGAGAAATGTGTTAATAGCATGAGCCCTATGAGTCAATCCAAGCCTCCAAATGTTTGTGCTTTGGAGTAAACCCACCAATTTCTCTATTTCCTTATCCCGATCCAAATGTTGTAGAGGGAAGCCGAGGTATCTAATTTCGGCCTCTTCATATTGTGACTGTGGAAACTGCAAAGCTGGATGAATTGGAAGACTAGGTTGAAGTCTAAGACAAAGCGACTTCTTTTTATTCACTGAAGAGTTCAGAACTTGTCCGAACTCCGCTAGAATTTTCGCCGCTTTCCTAGCATCGTCTTCACCTCCAATAAAAATAGTCAAGTTTTTTCAAATAGAAAATCCTCGGGGTGTACGGGTTTGTGGTACTCTTTCATATTTCCTCTTAACGAAATTTTTTCGTGATTATGCTCCTTCCTATTTTCTGTTTAAATTCTGATTTCCATGCTGCTTTTTCTATGGGTTTATTGTCTTTTTAGGTATATTCATGAATTAGTGCGAACTATTTAAACATCGCCCGCACAACCAGTCCACCATCCAACGAGTCCACCATCCAACGAGTCCACCATCCAACTAAAACACAATTTGTACTTAAAGTACAGGATACCATACTTTATTACAACCACTCCTACTATGAACTACTATGAACTACTATGAACTACTATGAACTACTGACTTCTATGAACTACTAACTACTATGAACTACTTTGAACTAGTAACTACTATGAACTACTATGAACTACTACTCACTACTGACTACTAACTACTACTCACTACTGGCTACTCCTACTAACTAGTCCTACTACTACTACTACTATGAACTACTGACTACTATTACTATTACTATCAACCACTGACTACTACTCACTACAGACTACTAACTACTAACTACTAACTACTAACTACTATGAACTACTTTGAACTACTTTGAACTACTATGAACTACTTTGAACTACTTTGAACTACTTTGAACTACTACTCACTAGTCCTACTACTACTCCTACTACTGACTACTACTGACTACTACTAACTACTATTAACTACAGACTACTAACTACCATGAACTACAGACGACTACCAGTACTGCTAGTACTGACTACTAGTACTGCTAGAACTGCTAGTACAGACTACTACTACTACTAACTACAGACTACTAACTACTATGAACTACAGACTACTACTACTATGAACTACAGACTACTAACTACTACTAACTACAGACTACTACTACTATGAACTACAGACTACTAACTACTACTAACTACAGACTACTACTACTATGAACTACTAACTACAAACTACAAACTACTAACTACTAACTACTAATTGTCAGATCTACATTCTATTTAAGCTTCCGCTAAGCTTCCACTGAGCCTCCTTCAGCAAAGCTTAATTGATTTGAACAAACATAAGGAATTTCGCTTCCAAGACGTTCAACAGGTCTATGCTGATACAAACTGTCACACCAGTTCTCCAAAGCCCGAGATTCCCAGGTGTCACCAAACTTCGCATAAAGTTCACTGCACCTCACGACATTTCAAAAATCAAGTCACCAGTCAATGGTTGCAAACTTTTATCAGTTCGTTTCAACGTTTGGCCGAACATCCGCACGCTGAAATCACCATTGTACGAGCTGACTCCCGCCGCCCTATGCCACACACTTCTATAGGGATAAGCTCAAAATATGGTCTCTAGGCAAATAGAGTGGCACCGAGGCTGGGGGATGTCAGATCCACCATATGTATTCCAGCTATGGAGGTATTATTAAGTCTCCTAATCGACCAGCAACCTACCAGCCATTTACCAGCCATTGGCGAGCCACCTACCAGCCATTTACCAGCCATTGGCCAGCCACCTAGCTGCGTGCCCCCTTTTCTTTACTTATTTATGCAACTCTGATTCGTCCTATGGGGAATTTTCGGCGAATGAACATAGTTACCAGAGCACCTGACGTCACCGGAGTCTACTACTAACGATGCCTACTAACGATTACTACTAACGATTACTACTAACGATTACTACTAACAATTACTACTAACGATTACTACTAACAACTACTACTAACGATTACTACTAATGATTACTACTAACGACTCCTACTAACGACTACCGCTACTCCTTTCCACTACTCCTTTCCACTACTCCTTTCCACTACTTCTTACTACAGGCCTAGGACCGAGAGTCGGCGTGAAAGATTGGGCAAGTTCAGGAGCAGTTAGCCTCCGTCGATGGCCATACGACCACTGCAACCCTTTGTCGAAAGTGCCCTGTTGATGAAAGCAGGAATCGGGAGAGCCTTGGTCCCGTATCGTCAAGTCAGGACTGCCTTTTCCTATAGTCACGGAAAAAGATCACACCAAGATCACTGCTAACTACAGTTGCTACAAGTACAAGTACAAGTACAAGTACAAGTACAAGTACAAGTACAAGTACAAGTACAAGTACAACTACAACTACAGTCACTGACTACAACTCAAACTACAACTCCAACTACTAACTAAAACTATGACCCCTACCTGCTAGTACTAAGTACTACTCTATAGTTTCAGTTATCTTGTCAGCCACTTTTATTCATACGGCAAGCACGCAAAACCGAGATCTCTGGCTGAGATGGCTCCTCCATAATCTCTCATACCAACCACTTTTTCAATTGTGAGTTGCATCCAGAGGTTCACCAATGTGCTCCACAATGCATGGCCCAATGGCATTTTGGAGGCCATACTGACGAACTGAGCAATTGTTGGCTTTGGAATAGACTTGGTGCCAGTTTACTGGGGTGTTCGGGCTTTTTCATCCTTGACTGAATTTCTGGAATTTTCGAATTTGTCAACACCTTTAGCGGTATTGGCATTTAACTCGGAAGCCTTATCCGCTGGATGCTATTTACCTACTACTACTGACTCCAGTTACTAACTACTACTCCAACACCAACTCCAACTACTGTTGAACTTGAGGTGCAGTACCACAACAAGAATCTAACACTTGTTGTCTCTTTCATACGTATCCTTATTGGCTCTTTGTTGATCAGTACATGCACTTGAGTACCATCACATAAAGCAAGCTCCAAGACCAGCATGGAGTCATGGTTACATATTGCCCATACTCCACCTTACACGGGAAAATCACTGGCACCATTAGTAGTCGTAGAGTAGTAGTAGAGTAGTTCACTATTTGTTGATACTTGAATACCTGTATGTTGTATTTTCTAATACCCAAAGAGAGGTGTTAGATACTTCTTCCCAAAGCAATGCATTCAATTTTATCTCTGGTTCCTCCTTCTGCTCTTGGGTGCAAATAAGTACTACTCTATCTGTGAGTCACACCGTAACCACTTCCACTCCATGCCTATTGCTTTCTGCCGACCAGCACTTTGTCACCTGTCGTGGAGAAGCCATTAGGTTTAGGTACTTGGAAGACAATCTAGTGTTCTCCGACTACCGTTCTCTGACTACTTCTCATACAGATACTACCTCACATTTTAACTAGACTCTCAAGTCCAAGGAGGGTTTCTTGGCCTGTCTGGTTCTCTTTGTTTGCTGAGACCCAGAGCGTTGACGTTCAAAGGCTCCTGCAGACAGAATGTCTCTTCCAAGGTTATCGAGGTCCTTGACCTTGTAAATTCTGACGATCCAGTTTTGCGAGGTGAAGGCCTCTTCCACAGCATCGAGCGTGATTTGCCGGTTGGCCGGGATAACCTGGTTACGGACCCTGTCCATTCCAGCCTGGCCCTGGAACAAGCTCGTGAACCGGTAGAACGACATCTTGTACAACAACGAGTTCTGCATGGTCTGCGATGCCTCATGGTCTACCTTGTACTCTCCACGTTCGCTGAAGTAGTCTCTTTCGTGGATCTCCTCCGGCCAGATACCCTGGGAGATACGCACCATCCACAAGAATTTGTTGATGTCATCTCCCGAGTAGCCCAACACTCCGCCGAAAATCACAAGCACATAGTCCACATCGTGCTTCTTCAAGATATCGTACGACACTTCCTCTCCGGCGGCCATGGCCTTGCCCACCGTGGCAATGTGAGTGTTGTTCCACGTGTTGTTGTCCACAAGAGTGGTTCTGTCGGCCATACCTCCAATCTGGTAGCCGTAGTCCCACCAGGCCATAACCTTGGCATCCTCTGGAGTGTTCATTCTCAACCAGTAGTATGCCTCTCTGAAGTCATCGATGATGTTCTGAGAACCGTCGGGGTTTCTGGACGCCAACACCACCGAAGGAGACGAGTACGCATTGGAAGTCACCCAGGTGCAGTGCAACACGAAAAGATAGAGGTAGTAGACGAAGGAAGACAACACAACACCCTTGGTCAAGACCTGGAACACGGGGAAAGAGGCCTTGGACTTGCGAGATTTGCCCAGCTTCTCAGTTTCGTCCTTCTCCTTCTTGTCAAACAACTCCACAAAGTTCATGTAACAGTCAAAAAGCTTGGACAACGCAATGGCTCCGGAAACACAAATCACTGGCGTAAGCGTCAACATCAACCGCACCATGACTCCTGCGAAGTAAGTACCGAGAACACCATAGATGATGATGAAAATGTGCTCATCCTTCAAGTCCCGGAAACAAAAGTACAAGCCCGCAGGAAACAACCACACCAAGAAACTATTGTCAAAGAAAAATGAAGGCCAAGTTGTGGGCTGGTGCTCGGAAACAGAAGCAATGATGGGAATATGGATCTTGGCATAGTTGGTGTCCCACAACGAGTAGAAACGACCAGTCCAAGGAGCAATCCAGCCAGCAGCCGTCAAGGCGAAAAGACCAGTGATTCCCAAAACAATGGTGAGGAGCACCGAAATCGTAAAAAACGACTTGAATTGAGCATCAGGTACAGCAGACCGCACATAAGCACCAAAGGCCACCAATTGCAACAAGCCAAAGACCCCCAAAGCAGCCATATGGTCATTGGACCGGATAGGCAAGAACCCCACAAACGGAATCTGCATTGAGGCCAAAGTACCCAAAGCATACCATGTAGTATAAGCAGTGTACAAGCGAGGAGTGTATCTACCCATCAACACAAGAACAAACACGTGCAATGGAATCAAGTTGGTGATAAACACGTAGCCTCCCCAAGCAGACACCATATAGAAATACGACAAGGCCGTCAAGGTGCCATAGAACACACTGCCCACCTTCATGGACTTGATCCAAAGGTAAAACGTGGCCATAAGCAACGTGATGGCAATGGCCTCGTTATCATAACTGCCAGCCACCGACCGGGAAATGTAGCCCGGCACAATGCCCATGAAGATGGCCGCAAAAAGCCCCGCATTGCGATCCTTCATTTCCGCCGCAAGGAGGTACGAGAAGATCGCAGTAATTCCTGAAAAGGCCGGTGCGAGCAATACACAGATGTTGCGAATGTCAATTGGAAGTGCCATCCACTCCCGTAAAGTATGCCAAATCACACCAGAAGTCACCATGAGCCCAGGATACAAAGTACCACCCGTGACCCTGCCCAAGGGGTACCAAGTTCTGTCGTCAAACCAATTTAAAAAATCATAGAACGAATTGTTGACCAAGTACTTGGTGGCCCTGAAGTTGAACCAGGGGTCGAACTCGTGGATGATGGACTCGAACTGGATGACCGAGAAGAGCCGAGAGGAGATTGCCGCGCCGGCAATCAGGATGAAGATGATCACGCGGAGGAGCTGCTTGATAGTGGCAAGCTCTACTCCGAGCACGTGCTGGATCGGGACTTGGGACATGTTGTGTTGAGTGACGTGGAGGAATGGAGAAAAGCGAGACATGTCGAGCATCACGTGACAATTAGCACGTGTTGCGCGCTTGAGAAAGGCACGTGACGCGCGCGTGTCATTACATAGTCATTCTCTGATTGAAGTGCGATTACAAGGTTCCATCGGTTAGTTTTTCCGTCAGTATTAATCCGGCTTTGCAATTATATTGTTGGGTACACTAGTATTTCATATACTCAGTCCCTTCGGATATTGACCAGCAATCATGGGATATCGCCATGTGAGTCATGAATCGCAGTCATAGATCTCAGGGTCATAGATCTCAGGGTCCAGAGTCAGAGTCCTAGTTACTTGTCCCAGTCTCCCACTTTTGTCCCAGGCTTTCCACTTTTGTCCCAGGCTTTCCACTTTTGTCCCAGTCTCCCACTTTTGTCCCAGGCTTTCCATTTTGTACAACGTTTTTTTCCAAGTCTCTGTGCTGATACCCAGTCTTTGTCAAGCTTACAGTTAAGGAAAGCTGTCTTTCACGTCCATTTCACGATGGGTAAAAGTGCAATGATAATCCATATATCCTGTTGGAGGATGTCTGGTATGAATGTTTCTTCAAAGTCAGTGCTTTAGGCTTTTGTATAGCCTCTGACATCTATTCTTGGTTTAAACTAGTTACCATCTGAGAATTGTGAAGAACCCAAACAATGCCCTATAGGTCAGACAGCACAAGAAGAAAGTTTCCGGGAAAAAGGGTTAATTTTTCATGAGCCTTTATCTCACCACTGCATGCCTCTTTTGATTAAGAAGATCCAGTCGTCTGACCCACTGTGTCTGAGCGAATGATCGTGTAATCAATGTGAAGAGTTGGTACATGCTCCTACCCACGCCTCCACTTTAAGGTGACCTTAGGTGGGAGCTTTCCTAGGAAAATGAGTAGGAGAGTCAACATTGGTATTCTCCATCTCTTTAATTCTACTAACCGGGATGATATCCTCCAAGGTTCGATGGACGTAACCTTCAAACAGTCCAAATCTGATTGTGGAATTCTGCTGATCAAAATTACCAAAAGGATATTCAGCCATTCTCCCTCGAGAGGGAAGAATAGCATTAGTCGAAGGAACGACTAGAGAGATACATCTGCCTACTCAGAGGCCTGCTTCTAGCCGAATGGAGACATGAGGGTCCCACCACTGCTAGGGCAACCAACATAAACGACCATCAGATCGTTGGATTACTGCTATGTAGTGTCAGATAGCGGCAGCAGACACCTCTGACATTCGATGGTCGATCCAGAGTACCCTACAGTACTCATGATAATCCACACAACGAACTTGTTTGAAACCTGCGCATCCAACAGAACAGTTGTATGAGCAATTCCAGCCGTCAAGGTCTGTGACAGGGCAGCCTGAGGCGGAGCAGTTAGAGTGGCTGCATTGGTGAATGATGGAGAATGATGAATTCATGGAGATGTTGAAGGATAAAGTGAGAGTTTTTATGAACCCAAATCTTTGCACTTTGAGTCTGGACCGAATCAGTGAAGGGAGTCAATGATGGGGTCAAAAATGAAGAATTACGGGTCTCTACATATCAACAAGCCTTTGATCTTCTCACATCTGGTGTGGATCTGGTTTGGATCGGGTGTGCATCTGGCTTGGATCTGGTGTGCATCTGGAACCTGAAGTCAAAATATAGGCATAGACATTTGACACCAAGATATCGTATAGTTAATTTCCATGTTTGGTTAGGCTGATGAAGAAATCAACAAATTTATAGAATACAACAAAATCTGTAGTCTATCAGCTATAGTTGTGTTGTAGTTGTGTTGTAGTGCACAGAATATAATGTCAAGTATATTGTCTAGGGTCTGGCTTATACTTGAGTGTCTACGTGGATTTGTAGTGTAGTTTAATTCCCTCTGTTCACTTCCGGAAATTACCATCCAACTCAGTATTGCTTGGACCACCGCAGAAAATCAAAGAATCCTTCAGTAATGTAATCCACCATATCTTAAACTCAATACCTTGCCCGCCTTAGAAGCTTACCTGGCTCGCCATTCCCTTTGGTGATTGTTCAGGTACAGTTAATCAGAGTATGAGTATGACTTCCGGTGTATGATCACCGAACTTCATGGGCTCAGTATGCCCTCCAGCCCCAGCCCCATCTTTCTCTCTGCATGTGTTCTCATTACTTTCTTCAACCCCAGACTTATCCCTAGTACTTTGATTATCTCCAGATTTGTCCCCAGTACTTTTTTTATGTCCAGATTTGTCCCCAGATTTGTCCCCATTCACAACTGGCTGACTCTTAGTATTGTATGCAAAAGGTATATCTTGACATCAACTCAGACATCAGCAGGAACAGCCGAAAGGGCAAGAAAGATCTCACGCAAGGCCAAATTGATCACCTTGCAAGACCAGTAGAAAGCATTGCGGAGCTTCATGTCACAGTCCAAGTCCAACCTAACTGCAGGAATTCCCAGACCAAACGCAAGCAACCCATTACGGAACCCCACACTTCCAGGCGTGGATATGTGTCTCGTGAAGGCGTAGTTATCGTGTACTTCAAACTTCACAGGCACAAACTTCACAGGCACAAACTTCACAGGCACAAACTTCACAGGCACAAACGTCACAGGCACAAACGTCACAGGCACTGCTGAAGCATCTCCATGGTTCAAGGTGCGGTAGCTCACACCAGCAAAATCCTGGGCCCAGTCGGAGAGCGGTTCGTAGGTACCTTTGACTTTGTCAAAGAACGCCAAGTAGTAGTACGATTAAGCCACCTCAAAGGTAGTAAGAGAGGAGATAAGGATGAACTGAGATGTTTTCATGCTGATATGGTTTCATGGTTATTGTGTTCCACGAGAAAGACCTTTATATTGATAGCCAATGAAGAGCATGTGATAGGGAAAAGGTATCGAATCAAGGAATGTGACAGGGAAAAGATGCCGATTGAAGGGATGTGACAGGGAAAAGGGCTTCTGTAATTGACAGCCAATAAATGACACCCAAATCGCTACCAAATAGGACTAATGGACGTGATCAAACAATTCAGCACCAATGAAAGACAGCCGATAAATGAAAGCCAGAAATCGTAGCATGAAACAGATGAAAAAGACAGCCCACAAGAGCAATGAACAATTGACAGGCACATTGTTAACCAGCCAATGGGAGTCGAAGTGGTAGATATCTCGACCAATAATGGGCCTTAAAAGACAATCAATAATGGGCCTTAAAAGACAGCCAATAATGGACCTGAAAGGACAACCAATAATGGACCCTTAAGAACAGCTAATAAAAGACAGTTCAATAGAATCCACAAACAATTAGTATTTGAAACTCAAAAATGATCGCTAAATCTTCCCCAAAAATCAACGCTTACCAAATAGCAGCCAAGGATTTGAAGTCAAAAATCACAACCAGCAAGGGACCAATAACGTTTGAAGAAGACTCAGCTAACAATTCCAGTCAACACTCGAGGATTATAACAAAATTAGCCCTTAGGAATTGACCCTTAGGAATGAGTTTCCAATCGTCTTCCAACAATTAACCACAAGCAATTGATTCCGAATGGACAGCCAAAAGGACAAAAGGATGAAAGGACAAAATGACAGCCAATAGAATATCCATCAACAATGATAGTCCAAAATATCTATAATGATACGCACAATCACTCTTAACAATCGACATTTAGAATTGGCATTCAAAAATTGTCCACGAGCAGGTAACGGTCAATCATTCATTCAGAAACCACAGCCGATAAAATAGCCATGACAGGCTACTATCAACAATGAAAGCCATCACAGTCACACCCCTAAACAACCATTAACTTATAGTCGTTCATATTCAGGTCAAAATAAACAATTGGCTCTTACAATTGACAGCCTAGAAATTTGCAGCCACCAGAGAATCGATAAGAAGTCCCCATTGTACATCTTTTCAAATATATATATATATTTGTATAAGTTCTCGTATACGTTCTCGTATACGTTCTCGTATATGTTCCGATAAGAAATCACGGATGCATGTCTGGGCTAGATTTGCAGGATAAAATGCTCAATGGCCAAAAAATAATGGCGAGGATTTTGGAAGGGAATGCGCCCTCCTTATATAGACAAGCCATGGTGTATCCGGTACATAACACCGAGTCTCACGCGTGGCCACGCAAGAAGCTGCACCAGGCTCCGAAACAGTATACACCATTCCAGGCTTATGGGCGGCTTCAAGTGAGGGGGAGTAGAGAAAATATAGTTACAGTGATATTATCAGTAATTAAACTTAATTTCGCCCATAACTTTATCGTGCAAATTGGGCAAAATTACTGAGTGTATAGAGCGTTTTAGACTCTGCTGAGTGTACGACCATGATTAAGAGACAAAATTGGGAATGGAAGGAACTGGAAACAGCACAGGTATGAGCTCCACCGATTTGCCAAAGGATCGGTTATTTTTTTAGACGAAAATTATGAAAAATTCGGTGCTTCAACGGACATTGACAAGCGTTTCCTGCTTAAGTTAACAATGTCTACTTCAAATACACCTAGACCGGATATACAACATGAGCTCTAAAGCAAGGTATTGGCCATTGCTAGGCAAAAACATTGTCACCAGTTGTAAGGTTTGTTTTAAGCCATGCGTTGTAGGATATGATCCATATACATTCTCTAATCTTATGTCATGATGTCTCCGTATTTAAGCTTAGCATTAGCAAGTGGTGGCTAGTTAACCATCTAATATCGATTACCAGCCAACTGAGCTCAAGTGGCGCGTGCAGCTAGTTTTGGTAGTTGAAAGGCGTAGCTAGTGTCATTTTGGTAGTTGAAAGGCGTAGCTAGTGTCATTTTGGTGGTTGAAAGGCGTAGCTAGTGTCATTTTGGTGGTGGAAAAGCGTAGCTAGTGTCATTTTGGTAGTTGAAAAGCATGCATACACAACTTATAGTAGGGTACTCTACAGTGCTAAAGTCGACTTTGAGTGCTTGGAGACCAGATTGAATGCTAGGGCCCTGGTTTCTCCATGCACAGCTTTTCTCTCCATCTACACTTTACCACATCACACCATGACGGTATTTATCTTAATGAATTCATTTTTAGTATACACTAGGTCCTTTTCTCCAATATATGCATTCGACCTTTTCTCTAGATCCCTTTTCCAACACCACAAACATCTGCATTCTAGAAGAAGCTTCTGCATTCTAGAAGAAACATCTGCATTCTAGAAGAAAAACCTGCATTCTAGACAAACACTTGCATTCTAGACAAACACCTGCATTCTAGACAAACATCACTATTGGTCATGTGAAGAGTTCCTCGAAGTTTCTCCCCAAAGTTTAAAAGCAACTTGGATTTCCATTTGAGGATCCACCAAAACGAGGTCCTAGTGTCTAGACATTGCAATATCTAACAATCTACTCTGCTAGTGATTCCACTGTATATTCTACTAAGCTTTGTACTGAGACACGCTACATAGTCAATACTAGTCAATACTAGTCACTAATAGTCAATACTAGTCACTACACTAGTCAATACTAGTCACTAATAGTCAATACTAGTCAATACTAGTCACTACACTAGTCAATACTAGTCACTACACTAGTCAATACTAATCACTACTAGTCAATACTAGTCACTACACTAGTCAATACTAGTCACTATACTAATCACTATACTAATCACTACACTAGTACACTACTAGTACACTACTAGTACACTACTAGTACACTACTAGTACACTACTAGTACACTACTAGTACACTACTAGCACACTACTAGTACACTACTAGTACACTACTAGTACACTACTAGTACACTACTAGTACACTACTAGTACACTACTAGTACACTACAGTACACTACAGTAACCTACAGTAACCTACACTGGCCTGGATTTGATGTGATCAGGAGTACAACTAGTCGAATTAATAACTACAGATGGACTAGCAAGAGTCAGCGAGCTTGGAGTCCATACTTACCAGTCACATGGTGAACCACAGTATTCTATTTGAGCGCCGATCTCAGAATCAACAAAGACTCAAAGTGACAATTTGAAAAGGGACACTGGAAAAAAACGACCACTATAAACGAATTAATTACTCAAACATGGACTTGAAAGATTCGTGACATCTGCCACGCCTCATCTATAAAATGATGGGTAACGGATTACGTTTAAATCTATTGTCAAAAACACAGTCACTTTATAATACTGTAGATACTGTACTTCTGTACTTCTGTACTTCTGTACTTCTGTACTTCTGTACTTCTGTCAACGAATACCTAGAAT
Source organism: Metschnikowia sp. 13-106.1 (assembly GCA_002374735.1). Taxonomy (NCBI): domain Eukaryota; kingdom Fungi; phylum Ascomycota; class Pichiomycetes; order Serinales; family Metschnikowiaceae; genus Metschnikowia; species Metschnikowia sp. 13-106.1. The sequence goes on from NLAL01000028.1 coordinate 68,952, forward strand.
GTACGGAGGGAAGGTACTTCGTGGATATGTTGTAATCAGGCCACTGAAAGAGAATAGGACCGTGCATACTTTGAACAATAAGAAAGTGCAGGTCTTAGTCATACTGAAAAGTATAGAAGGTGCTGTGGACCCGTAACGTAGGACGTTAGTGTTGTAAGGTACAACGTACATATCCCTGTATACTAATATATACTAAAACAAAGTTGGAAACTTCTGTACTAACTCCGTACTTTTTCTACTACTCTGTACTTACTCCGTACTTATTCTACTACTCTGTACTTACTCCGTACTTATTCTACTACTACTCTGTACTTACTGAACTTACTCTGTACTTACTGAACTTACTATATACATACTGAACTTACTATATACATACTAAACTTACTCTATACTTACTGTACTTACTCTGTACTACTTGTAGTACCATATGCTTGTAAACACTTTCCCCACCTAATTCAATGTATATTTGCTGATGGTTCCTCGGGAAGACCATTAAGTTGTTTCCGGGAAGGTAGTTGAAGGGGTGTAGTAATGATGAGCCGGAAGAGAGTAGTAGCATTGGTTCCGATTAACTGAGCACGTGCTCCCTATATGATTGTATTCCCATTTTGGTTCCAACTCCATACTACTTATACTACTTATACTTATACTACTTATACTACTTATACTTATACTACTTATACTTATACTACTTATACTTATACTACTTATACTAATCATACTAATCATACTACGGTACTACTTATACTACTTATACTTATACTTATACTAATCATACTAATCATACTACTTATACTTATACTACTTATGTTGGACAACCATGGGTAAACACACTACCCATTGAGGGATTGTTAGAGCCTACGAATGCCAAGGACTCGTCTAAGGCGTCATATCCCGTGACTTGGACCCATCCATTCATCTTACCTCGTGACATGGCATTTAACCACCATACTCCACTTCTCTGATACATACAGGTTAGCTATATACGTATTCGGAGTCCCACATATTGGGGATCCATCGGTGAATAAACATACAAAACAGAGTACTGGACGTAACGAGAATCTAACAACTTATACTTATACTATTTATACTTATACTACTTATACTGATACTACTTATACTTATACTAATCATACTACTTATACTTATACTTATACTACTTATACTAATCATACTACTTATACTAATCATACTACTTATACTAATCATACTACTTATACTACTTATACTTTCAACTTTTGTTTTAGTATATATTAATATACAGGGATATGTAAGTTGTACCTTACAAGACCAAAGTCCTATGTAACGGGTCCACAGCGCTTCTTATACTTTTCAGCTGCCTGCATACCCGCGCAGTACCTTGCCTCCTTACACGCTAGGTATTCGTTGACAATACTTATACTACTTACACTAATCAGACTAATCATACTACTTATACTTATACTACTTATACTTATACTACTTATACTTATACTTGTACTTATACTTATACTAATCATACTACTTATACTACGGTACTACTTATACTTATACTTATACTTATACTTGTACTGCTTGCTCAGTGCTAGATTCTTGTTGCGTCAGGTACTCTGTATTATGATCATTCACCGAAGAGTCCTGGTTCTGAGAAATCTGGGCTATTCAAGTAATTGGCGGTGGAGTTAGCGTATCCTGCGAGCTAAAAACTGGTACAAGGGAAAGCTCCGTATCCGTACCTCGGGTCATCACATTCATCCTGTTGCGTACAATGATAGGGAGGTGTGGGGAGTAAATGACACTGTTAGGATTAGAGAGCATATGCTTTACTCAATAGGTAGACCACTAACTATGGTGGATCTACTACTCTACTACTTTATACTCTACTACTTTATACTCTACTACTTTATACTCTACTACTTTATACTCTACTACTTTATACTCTACTACTTTATACTCTACTACTTTACTACTCTACTACTCTACTACTCTACTACTGTACTACTCTACTACTCTACCACTCTACTACACTACTACTCTGTAATAATCTGACTACTTTATACCTATACTCTATGTTAGATCCACCATAGGAAGGGCCCGCACTATAGAGATGAAGCCTTCTCTATCGGATCCTAACAATGGCCATCAGAGTTTGCATACTATGATGATATTCCTCACCAATCTGATCACGACTTGTTCGATACCACGTTTCCCTTCTTAGTTATAAGCCGAATCGGTTCTTCTCTTTGAGCACCAGTAACGAATACAAGTATGGTTAAAAACGTTATCAAGCATGGAAGTAGTAGTTCCATTTAAGCAAAGAAAGAGGTCTAGTGCAGTATAGTATATTATAGTATATTATAGTATATTGTAGTGTAGTATATTATAGTATAGTATATTATAGTATAGTGTAGTGTAGTATAGTGTAGTATAATGTAGTGTATATTATAGCACAGTGTACATATTAGTGTAGTATATGTAGAGAAGATAACGATCAGCAACGACGGTTGCGGCACCAGGAAAACCTGTGATTAACCAGGGAGTGATATCCAGTGGATGACTCATACTATAAGACATTGACCTCATAGTCTCATCAAGATATGTAAACACGCTAGGGTAAGTGTTTGCTTCAGGAGGAGAAACGTGAAGTGTTTACTTCAGGAGAAGAAGAGTTGTCAGTGCTCATTGAAATATTATCAATACGAGATCTTTTGGTGGGTCTGGTTCTTGGAGGCTTCTTGGTATATCTCCGGGCAGTTGATCTTCGAATTTCGATACTAACAATGAATGGGGCAAAGTCCTCTTTATATATTTAGAGATTCTTCCTTCATCACGGCATTCATTGTAACCACAATTGATTGCCGCAGGAAAAAAGATGGCTGGCTAACCCGTGGTTATCAGAGTGCGCTCTTTTCATTGCTGGTTTTCAACAGTATAGTGTAGTATAGTGTAGTATAGTGTAGTATAGTGTAGTATAGTGTAGTATATTATAGTATATTATAGTATAGTGTAGTATAGTGTAGTATATTATAGTATATTATAATATAGTGTAGTATATTAAAGTGTATATTGTTGGATCCGGTTTCGTCAGACACTCTGTTTACTATGTTCATTCGCCGATGTGGATGATTTTCTCCAATTCCGGCAGAGGATAGTGAAGGTGGTTTTGATACTTCTTTTGTTTACCCAAGGCGAGTTGGGATCTGCACGGGGAGTGTGTGTTCGGGGTTGTGAGCACGTGCGTTAGTTCGGTCCAGAGTAGGGTGTTGGGGCTTTGATTAGTAGCCCGGATCCCAGTAGATGACTGATGGAAAAGGATTCTAACATGGAGGTCGTACCCGGATCAATACACCTTCACTCCACAAATATATGAGGATTCTGTCTTGCGAAAGATCTACCTAATTTGGAAATTGGAAAATATCATTAGTAGATGGAGGACCACATAATGGAAGCTGAATCTAGCGTATATTATGTTAGTGCAGTGTAGTGTATTATAGTGTAGTATAGTGTATATTATAGCACAGTGTATACTATATTATAGTGTATATTATAGCACAGTGTATACTATATTATAGTGTATTTTATAGCACAGTGTATACTATACTATAGTGTATATTATAGCACAGTGTATACTATATTATAGTGTATATTATTAGACCCACCATGGGTAGACACACTACCCATTGAGGGATTGTTAGAGCCTACGAATGCCAAGGACTCGTCTAAGGCGTCATATCCCGTGACTTGGACCCATCCATTCACCTTACCTCGTGACATGGCGTTTAACCACCATACTCCATTTCTCTGATACATACAGGTTAGCTATATACGTATTCGGAGTCCCACATATTGGGGATCCATCGGTGAATAAACATACAAAACAGAGTACTGAACGTAACCAGAATCTGACATATATTATATTATAGTATAGTGTAGTATATTACAGTGTAGTATATTACAGTGTAGTATATTACAGTGTAGTATATTGCAGTGTAGTATAGCACAGTGTAGTATAGCACAGTGTATTTTATAGTATAGTGTAGTATATTGTAGTGTATATTATAGTATAGTATAGTATATTATAGCACAGTGATATTATAGTATAGTACAGTACAGTATAGTGTAACGCCTAATTTAACGTACAGTATTGGATTCTTCAACTGCCTAGGACTCGGGGTTATATTCTGGTTGATGGATTCCCAGTAAGTGCGATCCGAGTGATTATATAGCTAACCTGGGAATAGCAGAAGTGAAGCAGAGACTTGAACACATGTCACTAGTAAGGTCAATGGGTGATTCCAAGTCACGGGTTACAGCTTATAATGTACACACAAATTCATATTCTTGTTTTGAAAGTAATGAAGATTTCATAAATCAGTTTATACTTTAAGAGCAAACCAGGTTTTTGACGCAAAAAAGGATACGTTTGAAATTCAACTATTTAAAATCTTTTTTTTTTTTTTTTTTTTTTGGATCCGACAGAATAGTGCACTTTTTGAGTGGGGCTTCGTCTATGGGTGTAGAGCTCAAACTGAAACTCTGTGACTTACTTAAGGTTGTGTATTAGGAGTGGATTGTTATTGGACAGTAGCAAGGTGTATGTGAGTTAGGGGATGTAGTATTGATTAGTAATACAGCTTATAGTATATTATGGTACACTTATAGTTCATATAGTACACTTAAAGTTCATATAGTACACCTTATCATACATTTTAGTACACCTTATTATACATTTAGTACACTTAAAGTACATATAGTACACTTAAAGTACATATAGTACACATTAATATACATTTTACTACAAGTTATTATACATTATGGTACTGCTAGATCCACCAGGTAGTGTCCTATCTATGGAGGTATTTTAAGTCCTTACTGTCTAATCCTAACAATGGCCATACCAAGACGCTAAGACCCAGCATGACGGCGTTCAGTGCTACTGTTCTCGTGCTAAGTCGAACGTCTTTTTCTCTAAAAGTATTTAAGTTCCTCACATTCCTCCCTCGGAGAAATCATCGGCGAATGAACATAGTAAACAGAATACCTGACGAAACCGGAATCTAACAGGTACACCTTAATATACACTATAGTACATATTAATATACATTGTAGTACACCTTAAAGTACATCGTAGTACACCTTAAAGTACATCGTAGTACATATTAATATATATTGTAGTACACCTTAATATACATTATAGTACACCTTAAAGTACATTTTAGTACACCTTATAGTACATATAGTACACCTTAAAGTACATGTAGTACACCTTAACGTACATATAGTATACAACATGTAAGATCGAGCTTTGGTCGTACCCGGATCCTTCTCATTTCTAAAAAACATTGAGTTAGGAAATTCATCATCCTTTTCATTTCTAAAAATTATTTGGTATAGGAAACTAATCATCCTTCTCATTTCTAAAATCATTTAGTCTACTTCTTGCCTTACCACCGAATAGATGGGATGATGAAACCTATTCTTCCATCTAAGCAGAGTAAAATGAAGTTTGAGGAAACGAATTGGAGTGTGGAAAAAGAGATCATAGCCAAGTTCTCCACCATAGACGACGAAAAGGAATCAGACGAAATCGATCTCCAAAGTGGCAAAATCACCAGAGATAACGGCCATCTACGGTCGTTGCGTAGTAACGATAACGTCATCGATGGAGTCAGAGTCCACTCCAGCATATGGGCGGGGGACTATGATTTCGACAAGCACCTCCAGCACCAGAGACGGCAGCAGAAACGTGTATCTCAGAATAAACACGAGCTCAAGCAGAAGCTCAAGGCCGAGCGAAGGTTCCACTACTCCAGTGCAGTCACATCCGATTCAGATGCTTTGGAAGATAACCTTCTGATGCTTGGATCGTCGCCCACAAAAAAGCATAAACACGACCGGGAAAGTCTCCCGAACCTGCCATTCTCCACATCTTCTCCAATTCCAGGAACAGGCATCTTTCCTGCAGAGGAGTTCTGGTTCTTGGTGGAGTCAATGAAGGCATTGACGTCGTTCTGAATGGTTACGAAAGCATTCATCAACCGGTTAAAGAGAATTTTGCGGTCTTCCGCGCTGGAAGCCCTTTCCTTGCTAAAATGACCCGAGATCTGATCGTTCAAGTCCTTGATGAGGATGGCCGTTCTCAAAATGTTGGTCAAAAGCTCATTTTGGGGATTTTCATGCACATCGTCACCCATTTTGGTTGGCAATCTAAACCGGGTAGCCGGCACAATTAAAGCCTGGAGAAAAAACATATCGGCACTAACTGGTGCCGTCATCAGCGGTCGCAAGTGGAACAATTTTTGGATGATGGCTTGTTCCTTTTCAAAAAGACTACGCAAGATATTTCCGGGTTTTCACCTGTAAAATAAAAAATGTCACCAAAAAAACAGAATAGGGCTCAAACAATCTCATTTTTTGCCCAAAAAATCCGATGTATCTTGAAAAATTAGTAAGCGTGGATTTAGACTTCATTGTATTACACAGTGTGCACTATACCACCGCATGCCCAACAAGTTTTTTCTTGTTTCGAATCATGTCAATGTATGTACTGGGTTTTGAAAGTCTAACCGATGAAAGTGTAGCATTTGTTGTACCAAAGAGCTTAGAACTCCCTTCTTCATAGCAAACTATAGTGGTTCCATTCTGTCTTGGATAGAGAAATACGTCACCTGTGAGTCGATTTCATCACCCCGGTTAGATTCCGGTTTCGTCAGGTACTCTCTTTACTAAGTTCATTCGCCGACGATTCCTCCGAGAGAGGAATCTGAGGTACTTAAATACCTTTAGAGAAAAAGGGCATGCCACTTAGCACGAGAAAAACAGCAATGAACGCCGTCCCAACATCGTGCGATGTTGGGCCTTAGAGTCTTCTAAGTCTGAAAACAGGATCACCTGGATCTAGCAGTTCCAGCCTGAACTTTGGTATCACCTCTTTACTACTATGTGTTACTACTACTTATTACTACTACCTATTACTACTACCTATTACTACTACTGATTACTACTGATTACTGCTACTTATTACTACTACTTATTACCATTAATTATTACTGTACTCTCTAATCTACTACTAAAAAATTCTCTTTCGACTAACACTGTACTGTCTACTACAATGTAACATTACGGTAACGTCTTTTCTGGGATCACAAGGGTTCTTTCTAAGGGTTCTTTGCTATAGTTTTCTTTAACTCCTCAACTTATGTTTTAGTATATGTTAATATTCAGGGATATTCAAGACAAGACCAAAGTTCTATACGACAGGGCCACCGCACCTCTTATACCTTTTGGCTCATTTAAAGTCTGCTCTGCCTTATTGTTCAAGCAATGGCCTACATACAATATACCCACGAAGTACCTCGCCTCCGTACATGTTAGGTAAGAGTTGACATCACTTTTTATGAACCTCACTGAGAACCCCTACAACATGATACTGTTTTTGCTGACAAAAGACTGTCAGGAAAGATTCTCTTTTCTATTATTCTACTACCAATTACTACTAGTACACATTAGTACACATTAGTACACATTATAGTACACAGTATAGTACACATTATAGTACACATTATAGTACACAGTATAGTACACATTATAGTACACAGTCTAGTACAAAGTGTATTACAAAGTATACTACAAATTATACTACACCCTACTATACATTATACTACAAATTATACTACAAATTATACTACAAATTATACTACAAATTATACTACACATTATACTACACATTTGTTAGATCCACGATAGACAGGGCCCTGCTTATAGAGAATTCATGAAGCCTACTCTTTCCGATCGTATCAATAGCCATTCCAAACGCCGTGTTACAACCATCGCTCCACGAAGTTCCACGATGGTCCTTTCCAATATTCTGGAACAATCCCTACCATTGTTGTAGTGGAGAGTTTTCCGGTACTACGTTTCTCTCAAAGGTATTTAAGCCGCTTCGGCTCCTCTCTTTGGGAAACCATCAACGAGCAAAGTATGACTAAGGCATAAATATTTTAAAGAGCATAACAACATTGTACTACTGTATTATACATTGTACTACTGTATTATACATTGTACTATGTACTATCCTGCCACACCAAATGAAGCACTGGGATTAATTAGAGAGCATAGAAGACTACAGTAAAGATTCTCAGTATAATGATCTTCTGGCTTAACTCATGACTACTAGTACTGCTGACCACTTTCTTTTCTGAAATTATTGCTGACTGACCACTTTCTTTTCTGAAATTATTACTGACTGATTTTCTGAAATTATTACTGACTGACCACTTCATTTTCTGAAATTATTACTCACTGACTAGGACTTGTTACATCCACTTTAGGCTGGGCTCTACCCATAAGGTATTAATGCTGTCTGATTCTAAAATGGCCATTACATACCACCGTCGAGCCAGAAATATCTCCGGTGTTGGTCTGGTGAACTGTTTTTAGAAGCGACATTCTTTAACAGCTGTATAAGCCGGTCAGAGTTTTCCTTTGAGGATCATCAACGAATATAGCAACAATTAGCTGTCAAACAAACAAGATTCTGACAAATCCAGTACCGGCTACTACTACTAATGCTAGTCACACTACTGACTACTAGTACAGACTACTAGTACAGACTACTAGTACTGATTACTAGTACAGACTACTAGTACAGACTACAGACTACAGACTACGGCCACTACTATTATGGCACACTTTTAAGGAAAACTCGGCAGCTACTTATTACTATTTATACTAATTCTTAGCTACTACTACGTATTACTACTACTACTACTACTACTTACTAACTTATTACTAACTACTTCTTACTACTTACTACTACTACTACTTACTAACTTATTACTACCTACGTCTTACTACTTACTACTACTTATTACTACCCCTACTTATTACTACTACTTATTACTACTACTTATTACTACTACTAATTACTACTACGAACTACTACTAGTTCTTACTACTACTTATTATTACTACTACTTATTACTTACTATTAATTCTTAGCTACTTCTTACTTACTACTACTGCTACTACTACTACTACTACTTCTTATTACTACTTATTACTACTACTTATTACTTACTGCTACTGATTACTACTACTTATTACCTTGTCAAAACTTATTACTACTACTTATTACTAACTACTACTATTACTACTACTACTATTACTACTACTAATTACTTACTACTACTTGTTACTACTACTACTAATTACTACTACTTCTTAGTAACTACTACTTCTTAGTAACTACTACTTCTTACTACTACTACTTCTTACTACTACTACTACTTATTACTACTATTACTTCTTACTACTACTTCTTACTACTTCTTACTACTACTACTTCTTACTACTACTACTACTAATTACGTACTACTTATTACTAAATACTACTTATTACTACTACGACTTATTACTACCACGGATTACTACTACGGATTACTACTACTTCTTACTAACTACTTCTTACTAACTACTACTAATTACTACTATTTATTACTACCACTTATCACTAACTACCACTACGTATTACTAACTACCACTACTGATTACTACTACGAATTACTAACTACTACTATTACGTATTACTACTTATTACTTAATAATAATTATTACTAGTACTACTTCTTACTAGTACTACTACTTACTTACTACTTGTTACTACTACTACTGATTACTAAATGCTACTTATTAATAACTACTTCTTACTACTACTACGAATTAATACTTTTTGCTACTACTACTACTAATTACTACTATTTATTACTACCACTTATCACTACTACTGATCACTAACTACTACTTATTACTACTGCTGATCACTAACTACTACTTATTACCTTGTCAATTGTTAAACTGTGCAATGGAAGAGTGGAAGAGTGTAGCACACGACATCTTGTGGATCGTACCACTTGTGTCTTACCACTTGCACCTGAGAACGTGACACTGTTAAATCATGCAATGTAATGATACTCCATGAATGGCGGGTGATGGTGGACCAATAGTATCTATTGGTTGAATCATGTGACCAAGGTCTCTGAATCGTCCTTTTATTTTTAAAGAATCCTTTAGTATAGGCGTTTGATATTGTTTTATCTGGATGAGTCATTGGCTTTCGTAGGGTTACACTGCACTTTTGACTGAACTTTTGACTGCACTTTTGACTGAACTTTTGACTGTACTTTTGACTGCACTTTTGACTGCACTTTTGACTGAACTTTTGACTGAACTTTTGACTGCACTTTTGACTGAACTTTTGACTGAACTTTTGACTGCACTTTTGACTGAACTTTTGACTGCACTTTTGACTGTACTTTTGACTGCACTTTTGACTGCACTTTTGACTGAACTTTTGACTGCAATTTTGACTGCACTTTTGACTGCACTTTTGACTGAACTTTTGACTGCACTTTTGACTGTACTTTTGACTGCACTTTCTGAGCTGAGTACTACCCCTAGAAGTACTTTGAAGTCCACACCGTCTGATCTAACAATAGCCATTGCATAATAGCATGCGTTGCCCAATCTCGTCACGTGCTTCGCCCTGTTGGAGGAGTACCCGAGCAGTAATCTAGGAGTATATGCTGTTTATGAGGCTTTGGAATGCCATTCTCATCACCATCCCGGCCCACATTGCTAAGCTGTACAATAGTGTGTCCAGCATCAACGAATACAACTTTGTGCATGAAAAGCTGTTGCGATGCTATGCAGATATGGATTCTGGGAACAAGGAGCTCAACGAGACTTTTGATGTTTATCTCCAGAATTGTTTCTTTGTTACTTCCGTTCAAGAAGTATAGAAGCACGGAAATGTAATGGAACCATGCTATTTTTATCAGAGATACGGAAAATTCCGGGTTGTGTGTCTACCCATGGTGGGTCTAACATATAGTGAAGTGTAGTGTATATGAAAGTAGGGAGATCACCATAAACTGTAGAACACAATGCTAGGAGTAAGACGTCAGAACATCGAGACTAGGTAATAGACAGTATTGATTTAGTCTGAAGTACTCTGCAACTTCTCCGCTCTTCTCCACACTGTCTTCTCCACACTTTTCTTCTCCACACTTTTCTTCTCCACACTGTCTTCTCCACACTTTTCTTCTTGACACTTTCTTCTCCACACTTTTCTTCTCCACACTTTCTTCTCCACACTTTCTTCTCCACACTTTCATCTCCACACTTTTCTTCTCCACTCTGTAAGTACTCCATCACTCTTCTCTTCTCTTCTCCACCATGGACCATCTAGGAGTAGAAACCAATGTTTAGTTTGATTCAAAAAGATTTCGGTTGGACTGGTGTATATGGGAATGTACTCGAGGACTTGGTGACCGAGCAGGTGCGGAAATTGCCGTTTCATCCAATTGGTGGCTGTGTTTCTTTGGAATCTCAACCAGTCTTGGGCTCTTCTTCCTTAACCTTTTAAAATGTGTTTAGTATACATTCTAATGTACAGGCATATGGAATCAGGGCAAGTAGTCTGACAAGAAGGCAAGTAGTCTGTCAATAAGACAAGTAGTCTGACAATAAGACAAGGGGTCTGACAAGGGGTCTGTAAAAGATAAGTAGTCTGTCAATAAGACAAAAAGTACATTTCACCTCGTTACAAGTGTCTTGCACTTTTTAATCTAGTGAACCAAACTCCTCGTCTTTATCATTGACGTTTTGAATCGAACCCCTGTCTCTCTTGTTTTTGAATCGAACCCCTGTCTCTCTTGTTTTTGAATCGAACCCCAGTCTCTCTTGTTTTTCAATCGAACCCCTTGTCTTTGTGATTCTTGATCCCTTGTCTTTGTGAATCGTGTGCACTTATAGAATTGATGATTTATGATTCTTCCTGGTTCATCAAATCCAAAAGTAAACTTGTCCACACTCAACCACAACCAAACAAACCGGTACTGAAACTTGCTGCTCCTGGAGCAAATCTGTAGAGATAGACGGCGGATTTCCTGAAGAAATGAACTGGTCAGGATCAGGGTATATTTTAGTAAAATGACGAATTTGGAGCTGGGGTTTCTGTCAGTATACACAGAAAATGGCCCCTACTCGACATTGACACTCTTGAAAAGCCCTAGGGATCTTTGTAAGGTGCCCGTGCAATGGTAAAGAAAAAGGAGGCGAGGAAAAAAGAAGTTGTTTTCGGCATTTTTTTAGTTGTTTTGATGCTCCTATAGAGAGGACTGCATAATACTTGGCTGATCGTTACTGATGAAGCTGGCTATACTTCTCGGTTGAACTAGTCATAATGAACACCGATTTGAGTTGCTTTATGGAAATGAAGACAGTTGCTTTATGGAAATGAAGACAGTTGCTTTATGGCAATGAAGACAGTTGCTTTATGGCAATGAAGACAGTTGCTTTATGAAAATAAAGACTTGTGTTGGTTTATGGTGTCTCCGTATTCCAGTTTTGCTCCACTGATTTTTTTCTCTTGCAATTCGTGCCTACCATCACCATTGGTTGAAGCCAACCACTTTGAGTAGAAGCCACTCCAAACGTATCTTTAGAAGATATATTACTACTTCATAGCCTGCCGCTGCAGGGCTTCCATGGTGAGTATCAGCATCACAATTGACTTCTAGCTTTGATATCGTGGTCATAATCACCAGCGCGATATCACCAGCGCGATATCACCACCACTGTATCATCAGCCCTTTCAGTACTGGTGATTGTGTTTCAGTCATTATGCTCACAGTCATCACTTTCATCACCTTTCAATTTGCGTGATTGCTGATTTTTGATTCAGTCAGCATGACAGTATAATTGAACAGCATCATTGGTCACCAGCCCCTTCAGTGCTGGTGACTGCGGTGACTGCGGTAACTGCGGTAACTGCGGTAACTGCGGTGACTGCGGTGAGTGCACGCCATTAACGTGCTAAAATGATGACCAGCTCCAATTAGCAGGCACTGACCCTACCAACTGCTCTCCCACCTTCTTGTCTTCGCCCTGCGCATTGTTGATTTTAGCCACGAGAATCTCCTTTCTATAATCCGTCTTCTGTCCATTGCGCTCTGGAAGCGATTCCCGTGATGCTGGCGCATGCAACGTCACGCCAAACTCGTGCTTCATGAACTCGTTGTACTCCTCAATGCAGTTGTCACACACTCGTGATAAGGTTCCCCGCCCGCCAGTCGTAAATTGTGCAAGGTGGTTGATATAAAGGTAATGCGATGTGTGTTCCTTGCAAAAGATCCCTCCACATTTGCGGCAATGGTGCCTGCGCTCGAAAAAGTTGAATTTCTTATGGCACGTTTTGTTGCCACATGCAAAAACACTCTCGTCCCGCTGCCAGTGCTTCCTCGTGGGCGCGGCCCGGAGGATGTACTCGTATTGTCTTCGATTGAGCGTGTATGGTGCGGTCATTTTCTGCGCTGGAGACCCTACCAGCTCGGTAGAGTACCCCAGGTCAAACGATTTGACTGACGTCAGAGATGACTCGCCATACATGTTGGCCTCTGCGGAATTGCGCTGGTCAAAGTACCCATCGCCTTCGCTCTGGCTGTATTCCATATTTTCTTCCGTGGTTTTGCGGAGAACAGCTGGGACATACATGGGGCTGCGGAACCCGTTGATTTGCTGGAGTTTCTTATCGGGCATTTTGACCATCGTGGGCTTTTTAGGCGTATCTTTGGCCCCATTTCCAAGCGTGCTTATTCCGTTCATGGTGTTGATCTGCATGCTACTTCTTGGAAAAGTCCGGGGATTCATAGGCGCAAACCCGGTTCTCTGCTGGAGATTAGGCGACTTGTGGGGTTCCGATTCGCCATTCATTTTGGGCTGAATCTGGTTCCTCAGCTGACTCCTCTGCATTTGCGACATTCCTTGGCTTTGAGGTTGGCTCTGGCTTTGGGATTGAGGTCTTTCGCTTCCAGATTCAGGCTGGCTCGGCAATGACTCCTCGGGGATTTGCTTGATTGTGGCCTCCAGGTCTGCCGACCTTGAATTATAGGGTCTCTTTGGAAACTGTTCACTTGAAGAGTTCGTCTCCTTTGGCTTGTTCCCCCGAATAGTCTCGCTGACACTGGGTTTGGACTCCAAGGCCTCGCCCATGTGTTTGCTTTGACGAGTCAAGCTGGAAAACGACGAAAGATCAACTTCCGCGGGCTGGTACGGTTTTGGACGTTTATCAGACACTTTAGCCAAAGGCTTGCTTCTTGCCTCTTTGAGGTCCACGCGTGACTCTTGTCTCGACACATTGAGCGATTTGGTGGTCAATTGCCGAGACAGGCCCTCATCGTCGTCTTCATCGGAGCGGATGATTGGCGCAAGCGAAAGAGAGAGCTTTTTTAGAGCATTTAACGTGAGCTTTTGCTGCTGCAACGTCGTCTCTTCCTTATAAATATCCTCTGCCTCGGCGGACTCTCCGTTTTCTGTTTGGGGATCCGTAGGGTTTAAAGAGGCGGCATCAGCCAAGAGACTGGTCGAGTCAGCATCAAGTGGCTTGTTTTCGTAGGGGTTCCGGTGGTCAAAGGGCAACCTCTGACCTATCTCAATATCTGAGGTCCGGAGATTGGTCACCGACAGTAACACCGGAGCTTGAATGAACGACTGGAAGTTTTTCGTATGGCCCTGGGAGACAGTGCTGGGGTTCCGGTGGAGCTGCGGATGGTTGGGCGCCGTGAATTGCTGTTTTAGCGATTTGAGCGATGCAGAAGAAAGCACGGACTGGAACAGCTGAGTGCGGGACTTGCTGAAGTCTTTTTTGCGGAACTGGAGGTCTCCAGAGCCATCCAGCTTGACGTCCTCATCCGGTTCGGCAATGGAAAACTCCGAGTCTTGTCGAGTAATGGGCACTGCATTGTGGTCGTCCTTTGTTCTGGTGGGGGGTTTGGAGAGGTCGGGCTTGAACTCCGAGAGTTCGTCCTTGTAGTCGAGTTTTAAGTCGGCATTTTGTTTAGGCTCGAACCGAGGATCGGCAGGCTCGGGATTTAGTATATCCTTGAAACCGGGCTCATTGTATTCCTCGTTTTTGGACTCTTGCCCCCTACTGGGGTCACCAGAACCGGTTATTTGAGAAGCCATACTTGGGATATCGGAATGGGTATTTGGGGTATTGGGATCTTGAGGAATGGTATCTTGGGGAATGGTATCTTGGGGAATGGTATCTTGGGGAATGGTATCTTGGGGAATGGCATCTTGAGGAATAGCATCTTGCAGAGCAGACTGAGTACTAGGGTCAATGGAAGAATTGGAGCCGGTATTAGAAGGATTAGCGTCAATACTCGAATCAGCATTGGGGTCAATCTTCAAATGTGCAGATTCAATGTTCGAGCCAAAGGTGGAGCCCATATTTGGATTCGTATGCTGGCCAATCGTCATGTCCGTAATGTGTTCCTTGCCCTCAAGACATTGGGTGTCATTTTTGGGAAGGAGGGAAAAGGTCGCGCGCTCGGGGGCAATCTCAAAAGTAGCGGAGGCAGCCAGAGGGAGGCGGGAATCGGGCGGCTTTATATCGTTTTCCTGCGGGGTCTCCACGGAACTCATGGCGTGTTCCACAAGTGTTTCAGGCGGAGTTGTAGGAAGGCGCACCTCAGATAAAGTGCGGCCGGCACAGGGTGCGACCACGGAGCTCCAGCAGAGGCCGGAACATCTGCGTATCATGCGCACGAGCGGACTGCAAGTCACCCCCGGGATTCGTGCCCATATCACAAGAACACCAAGGGACTGGTCCCATGCGCTGGCGCTGCATGCAACACCGCTCCAAAGTGCCCTCGTTCCTGACCTCGTTTCTGGCATCCGGGCTGCAAATTGGAGACTGTTTCTGAAACAAAAGGCAATACGGTGTGAAACAAAACGCAACCGCTTCTGGTTAATATGCAGAGGTTCTGAAACAATGTAATTGCTTCTGGTCTAGAATATGCTCAGGTTCTGAAACAGAAGATGCAAGATAATTTGAAACAGGATATGCAAGCTAATCCGAAACACAAGATGCAATATTCTGAAACTGCAGCGGAAGTGGGGTTTGCACTATATAAGAAGGCGTTCCCCCTGTTTTCTCCTGAGGTAAATATTTTGGGTGGTCCTCTGGTGAATGGTGGTTCAGTAATGGGTTCAATAGTGTGTTCAATACTCGGTTCAGTAGTGGCTATTGAACGCAATGAATGTTGATGGGTATTAAAGTTGTCAACCGTTTGGATTGTGTTGGTATTCGGTTGCTTATATTCTGATATGGCGGTATAAGGAGTATTGTGTGTGGGGGGCGAAGAGTTGGGATTTGGCTGCTATTTAAGGATGCGAATCCAGTATGCTCCCACCAGACTGAACTGTCGCACCCAACACCATACAGAATTCAACAGACCACAATTCAACAGACCAGAATTCAACAAACAAAAATTCAACAGACCAGAATTCAACAAACAAAAAATCAACAGACCAGACTTCAACAAACAAAAATTCAACATACAAAAGTCAGCATACAAAATTCAACATACAAAATTCAACATACAAAATGCAACATACAAGAAGTCAACATACAAGAAGTCAACATATCCAAAAACGCTTGGTAAAAAAGTGTGGAGAAATTAGCGTTTTTAGATATGTCGGAATATGGAAAACGGGAAAGGTGTATGGATCGGGCTTGTCTACAGTCACATGACGTATCACATGAATTATCACGTGAATTATTACCCGCGTTACACGTGACTCCGCATGTGACCCGGACTCGGGTACCTTTGCACGTGACGCTCGGTTACAATTCACCTTCTCCCATTGGTCCCGCGCTCGCTTCCCCCGGAAAACAAATTCTCCTACTATCTTGTTTCTCAATCTTTGTTTCCCACCTATTATCTCACCTTTCAATATGCTTTCCCGTGTTGGATTAAGACGTATGTATCCGTGCTATGTCGAACCAAGCAACTCTTACATGATTCCTTGCATGATTCCTGTATGCATCCATGAAGTCTATATACTTGAGTTATGATTGAGTCTATAGATTCGAGAGTTATGGATTCAGAGAGCACCGGATCAAAGGCTATCATTCAGAAGATCCAGATCGATGTATTGGGAAGACAGTCAGTTATAGCTTGTCAGCTGTAAGCTGGTGGGGTTCCGGCTAATATGGGTTCTAGAACATTTGGAACCTAGAATCTAACTACTGAGAGTTTTATCTTCCTGGAACATCTAACAAACAATCGGTTTAATACCAAACCTATACTTAACAATACTAACGATAGCACTTGCCAGATTTCCGCTTAGAAGCAGCGCACTTAGTGCCATGCGGGCCTCGTCCACCGTTAAGGTTTCACACGAACAAGAGCAGGAGTTGCTCGTGGCACAGAGAAAGAACCGGCCCGTTTCTCCACACTTGACGATCTACCAGCCACAATTGACATGGTACTTGTCGGGAGTGCACAGAATCACAGGAGTGGCCATGGCCGGAGCCTTTTACGCCTTGACGTGCGGATACGCCGCCACTTCGCTCCTCAGCATCCCGTTTGATGCCAGCATAATCGTGTCCACATTTGCTGGGTTGCCCGTTGCAGCCAAGCTCTTGGCCAAGGCCGCCATGGCGTTCCCCTTTGTGTTCCACTCGTTGAACGGAATCAGACACATTGTGTGGGATTTCGGCAAGCAGTTGACCATTCCCGGAGTGTACAGAACAGGATACATTGTGTTGGGGGCCACGGCCGTGTTGGGCTCGTGGTTGACGTTCTTTTAGGGAACTCATGATTGGCATATGACAAACTCATATTTATTGATGAATATACTTACTATGGAAGCGGTCCAGTTCACGACTGGGCCACGTACGAACGCCTTACCAGTGTGGTACAGTAATCCCACCGTCACCAGGAAACCTCTGCAGCCTTCTACTTGAGTGTGAAAAAAAAAAAAAAAAAAAAAAAAAAAAAAAAAACAATCAGAGCTGAGGCGAGAAACATTCATCTTACTTGGTATATTGATATGAGTTTTGCCTTTGCTTAGTATGGGCTCTGTCTATGGTATTCCTTATATGAATAGAGTCATGTGAAGAAGGAGAGTAGTATAACCTTGAAGAGGTTAGTTACCAGTACCATAATCTAGAGCCACTAAAAAAGAACGAAGATAAAAAACACAACAGGGTCAAGTTTAAGAAGGAGTCCGATTAGAAGTACGGTGTGAGCATGACTGAAACCTATCTTAAAAAAAGTACCAACAATAGTAGGAGTAATTTAATTGGACCAGAAGAGTAGGGGAAATTTGTTAGGACCAGAATAGGAAATACGCAATAAAAGTGGATTCAGAATTGCCACATCCACCATTGGTGGTGGTCTGCGTATTGTAGTCACATCGAGCCCCTCTCCTTCTCCTGCTGCTCCCGCTCAGCCTTTCCATTTATGGAAAGTTAGATAGGCAGATCCATTTTTCCTTTGAAAATTATCGGTGAAGGAACATAGTAAAAGAATATCCGGCATAGGAGAATAGAGGTCGTATTGAGGGCCGAAGGCCGCTCAACAACTGATCGACCAGTGCATGGTTTCAACATCCACATGAGTAGTACAGTACCCATGGTCGATCTAATATCCCTCAAGCCTGGACTGCCTTTCAGTTAATCAGGAGCGGATGATAGAGTAGAAAAGAAGAGCTCAGGCCAAGTGTATGTGTAAGGACCTGTTGAACTGTTTGATAGAGGGAGTTACCCTTGAAAGATGCCTGTGGGATAGTGAACAGCAGCGAGCGGTGTTTAATCTTAAAAGTAAGAAGGTCCGCTAGAGCGAGAGACTTCGGCATTGATTTCGTGGTTTCAGTTCTTGGACGGAAACTTGGGGTGATGCAGGGCCGATACGTCTTCGTGACAAGCTGTTTTGCGTAATATTCAGGTTTCACTAAAGGGCTCAGTTGATGGTGTTGCCATCCGAAGGAGTCAGTATGTTATTATTTCTTTGCAAGCCGAAGGTGTTCGGTCTGTTGATCTGGATTCGGTCCGTAGGTGCTCGACTTGAGTAGAGTTATAATCCGAAGATTTCTGCGCAGGTCGAAGTGCAAGGTAATTCTGACGGGTGAGAATGTGTAAGTAAGCCGTAGGCGTGGGCATGGGGTCATTAATCCCATTGTGTTCAAAGGGTCCAATTGGTGGATATAATGGTTGATGTTGACGCCAGGACTCCTCCCTGGAGCCAGTTGGAGCGCCCTTCGAGTCGTGACCTAAGGTGTAAGGGGTGAGAGGTGGGGGGTAAGGACATAGCTGGGTCGAGAACTGCATAAGAAGTTGAGGGGCTGTGTGGTTCGGGAAAAAGTGGGTGACCGGTAGGTTGTGTGGAGAGTTCAATGGAGGTCGCTGGAGTGGTTGGTGCAAAGAAGCAGTAGATTGGTGATCCTTGTTGGAGTGAGAATAGTTCGTGGCAGCCATCAGTGTAGTAGTAGAGAAACGCACTTGTACCGCCTGGTTGATGCGATGTTGCCGAGGTTGGGCGGAGCGGAGAAAGTGACGTTTAACACGGGGATCATTAGAGCGTCGGCCCGGAAGGACACGGAAAAGAATCCAGGAATGTTTGTCAAGATGTTGGAAAAACGTTTAGTAGGTGGGGTGGGCTTTGTAACAAGGGCGAAGGATCTGTGCAACAGTAGGTTTGGATAAAGCGATAAAGCGCCTGAAGCAACGAGGAATTCAAGGACCTGAGAGAAGGAAGGGTCAAGGTAAGGTAAAAATCAAGTTGTCTGAGTGTAGATAAAACGTCTTGGTAAGAACATGCGGTTTTAACGAGGGATAATCCATGTTTCCTGTTACTATTTACCAGCTGTAAATACTCAAGAAACCAAGCGAAGAAAACGGAGTCGGATTGGAAATTGCTAACCGTAGCGGAGGAGAGTGCAAATTTGTTTGCAAGGGACCAGCTAGCACGGATGCCGGCTTTATTGATAGCCCGATGAAGGGCAACACCATTGAAGGAACGTAAGCAAATTTGTGGGACTAACCTAGCAAGAAGGGTCTGTCGAGAGAGGAAATCGAGTACCAGAAGCTTGTAGTCAAAGGATGATGGCAGAACGTGTGGAGTATGGTCAAGGTTTGGAACGAGATCAATAGGCACAAGGTGGTCGGTGGTAGCGGGACGACCAGTGTTAGCAAAGTGATTCTGGTTTGGATTATGGTGTGGATTCCACTGTCTCACAGGGCCGGGGCTAGAGTTGCCACATTCAGCGTACGGACCGGGTGCGGTAGGGAGACCTGTCACTGGGGAAAGGGAGGGGCAGAAATTGCAGCCAAAGTGTAGCGTGCGACTGCAATGTGTCACTGAGTACACCGAGTGAACAAGGGCGCAGAAGAATCCCCCGAGAGCGGACTACACCGAGAATAAAACATATGATGGTGATGTAAAACCAGATGAAGAGCGCCCGTTCGATTGGTGAAGTGGCGATGAAAGAGGATGGGGATGATGCGATGACCCACCAAAAGAAGTTAGGGGAGTGGCAAGCGATCCAGTCAAATCTCCAATTCACCAGACTCCCCAAACTCAGAGCCCCAGTCAGACCTCAAAGTTAAAGAAGTCAGAGTTCCAATCACCCGAACTCCACCAGTCAAAACCCCAGTTAGAATGCTAGAAGTCAAAGTCCCAGAAGTCAAAGTCTCAGAAATCACAGTCCCAGAAATCACAGTCCCAGAAATCACAGTCCCAGAAATCACAGTCCCAGAAATCACAGTCCCAGAAATCACAGTCCCCGTTTTTGAGTTGCAGTCTGAATGAATAATGAGACCTTTACATTCTTTCGTTTTTATGGGGGTGGATTTTCTGGGTGCGGATGGCCGTTTTATATGCGGACGAGTGCGCGATTTTCCGTGGCTGCAAATCGGGCCCCGCACTTTACCCACGCCCCAAAAAATATAAATACTCCTGGTTCCCCGGGTTTTTTTACTACGGCTTTTTATGCTCTTTTCCACGGCCTCATTTTTTATGCCCACTGAAAGTCCACGTCTATTTACGATTTCTTTATAATCTTCACGATCTTTACGGGCTGAGATTGGAATGAACCAAGGAGGTAGCTTTGCTATAGGTAGGGGATGAAATACCCACCCTCTTCTTTTGATAGCCTTTTAATAGGTGTTGAATGATCTTTGAATTGCTGTTGATGGCGTTTTAATGGCTGTTGAATGGCAGATTTAAATTAGAATGTGCCAAGGGAGGTAACTTTAATACTGGTAGGGGGCTAAGTGGTCCAGCCTCTCTTTTGATATGAACCGTTATAGGGCTGTTTCAATGATAAAACATACTTTCTTGGTGCATATCTATTTGTTAATGTGAACTGCCTGGAAACCGCTGAATCGAGATTTTTCTACTTTTCATACTATTTACGCTGATTACGGTATGATTTTTAGCCATGAAACATCCGTCAAACGAGAGACTGCGAAGGCTGACGGGGGATCTATTTTCACTATGCTTTGAATCTTGATTTTAAACTTGGTTTAACGATTACCAACTATTCTTTATGCATTTATTCGGAGACACAATACCCAATCCGAAACGGCAAGGTCTGAAACAACAAGGTCTGAAACAACAAGGTCTGAAATATTACCTAGTCCGGAACAACACTGTCTGAAATACTACAAAGTTTGAAACACACGATTTAAGACAACACTCTGTTTGACATAACACACGGCCTGAAACACACTGTCTGAAACACACGGCTAAAGGTAAACAACCCGTTTAAAACCATACCTTCACTCTGCATTGTCTCCCAAAATCAGACTCCTTTCAACCCATAACTTCCTATTTCCAATCATTTATTATCTTTAATCTTGAACTTAGCAACCGTTAGTCTACTAACACTGTTGACTATTGAGGTAGACGAATACCGTTCAGCTCTCACTGCTCTTGGAATGGAGTCAATCACCTCCGCCACGTCCTCTTGTCTGGAAAATTTGGCCTGGGCCATTGAAACCTCATTTCGTTCCAAATCAACAATAAGGTAGGCTTTCCGGAGAAATACATTTCCCAACAAAGCCATTGGTTTTTAATTATCCAGCTGGGATGTCAAAACTCCCAAGTAACATATTTTGTTGGATTTTAACACCAAATCGCTCACTGGAACTTTGATTTTGATGCCGGAAAATTCGTACACTATGTTGCCAGTGCTGCTCCTGTATCTACAGTCCACCTTATAAAATTTATTGCCTGATAAGTACTCTCCCAGCATCAGCTCAACCAAAGCAAGAAGCACATTTCTGGGAAGTGCCTGCTTATTAAAAGTGGGCTGGAACATGGCTCCAATTGGCTCGTTCAAGACTGGTCAAAGTTTTCCAAGGTAATTCGGTCAAGAACAACAGTCATTTCCACGATTTCGTACGGTTTGTATACGCTGACCAACGGAACGGTTTGCAATTTTCCAACATATTTCCTATGATCCACGGCCCCAAAAAGAATAGAGCCACTGGAAGGATTTGGGCCATCTAAAAGCAAAGAATAAGTTAACCTTGAAATATAGCCCGCATTCTTCAAAGCCACAGGGAAGTTACCATACTGCTCTCCATTTTGCATGTTCATGATGGTCTGTTCTAGAAGTCCCACACCCAATACTCCGAATACGCGCAGAGCTTTTTTGGCCACACCAAACGTCAAATTGACCATTGTTTTGGAATTTCCAGCCATATCGGAGCCTCAAACTCCTTCCGCAAACGTATCATCGAGATACTCCACAGAGAACAGAGGGTTGGTTTGGCGCACCTTGAAGGTTTCGGACCGGGCGGAGTCGAAGGTGCCCCAAAACTCGCAAATGGTTCTTTCTCTCTGAGTTGTATTCTGCTTTGGGGTGTCAGCTCCACTGGGCACCGTGGCAACGAGAGGTTTGTTCTCGGGAATACCGTGTTTTGACCTTCCTTCTGCCCGCCTATTGTGTTGGCAAACCACTCGGCGGTCCATGACCCAGGTATCTGCACTGTGAAGAGCGATTGCAACCTTCACTTTTTCTCCCTTGGAGCCAATGTAGAGTTCTGTGGAGTAAATTTGGTTGATTTGGCTGAGTGGGAAGGTGCCAGAGTCTCGCTTGAGCAAGTCGGAATTTCAGGACGAAGATCCAATTGCATGATGAAGTACGTTCGAAATTTAAAGGTCCATTTTGAAACCGTTGTGTTTCTCCAACGGCTCAGGAATGGAGGTTAAGAGTGCAGCGGCCGATATTACCACTAATGGCAAAAGAGAGACGTGTTTTGTGAACATTGTTGATGGGTAAGAAAGCCATAGGAAGCCGGGCTTTTATATGCAATGGAAATAAACATGCTCTAGGAAACATAAGGGCCTCTGAAACGCCGGTCGAACTTTGATTTAGCCATAAGAGCTTTTGGTAGTCCTCCTGAGTGAAAAGCCTCCTAAATCAATAGACTTCTGCACAGGTGCAGGCGTCTTGCACGGAATTCTGATAACCACACAAGCCAGAAAACGCTCTGTGCGAATATTAAGCTTCAAAAGTTTAAGAAAGTCTTACTTTGTATCTTAGTTGGGTATGAGTTATCTGCGAGGATCAGATGACCATTTGACGTACTGGAATTTTGAGACCAGATGAGGTTCATTGATTTTGAGACCAGATGAGGTTCATTGACTTTGAGACCAAATGAGGGAGTCCAATGAAAATACGATATTGGGAAAAAGCCATAAGGATCTTTCATGAACACCATAAAACGACTTTTTGAATTCATCTCCCACTTTTTAATCACGCCACGAGTGTATGATGTCCTCTTGAATAGATTAAGTGGGTCTCCTGTGAAAGTCAATTACTGGGCCATGTGATAAAGTCTAAAATTACCTTTTTCTCCACTTTCGTCCAGCCCTTTCCACATCTTACGATGAGATTAAGATAATTCATAGTCCCTTAGTTGTAGTAATCCCTTAGTTGTAGTAGCTCCTTAGCTGTAGTAGCACGTAGCTGCGGTCCCTTAGTTGTAGTAGCCCCTTAGCTGTAGTAATTCCTGAGTTGTGGTAATCCCTTAGCTGTAGTAGCACATAGCTGCGGTCCCTTAGTTGTAGTAATTCCTTAGTTGTAGTAGCACGTCGCTGCGGTCCCTTAGCTGTAGTAATTCCTTAGCTGTAGTAATTCCTTAGCTGTAGTAATTCCTTAGTTGTAGTAATCCCTTAGTTGTAGTAATCCCTTAGCTGTAGTAATTCCTTAGTTCTAGTGATTCCTTAGCTGTAGTAGCACGTAGCTGCGGTCCTTTAGTTGTAGTAATCCCTTACTTGTAGAAATTGCTTAGTTGTAGTACGCCCTTAGTTGTAGTGATTCCTTAGCTGTAGTAGCACGTAGCTGCGGTCCCTTAGTTGTAGTAGCCCCTTAGCTGTAGAAATTGCTTAGCTGTAGTAGCACGTAGTTGCCGTCCCTTAGTTGTAGTAATTCCTTAGCTGTAGTAATCCCTGAGTTGTGGTAATCCCTTAGTTGTAGTAATCCCTTAGTTGTAGTAATCCCTTAGTTGTAGTAATCCCTTAGCTGTAGTAATTCCTTAGCTGTAGTAGCCCCTTAGCTGTAGTAATTCCTTAGCTGTAGTAGTCCCTTAGCTGCGGTCCCTTAGCTGTAGTAATTCCGTAGTTGTAGTGATTCCTTAGCTGTAGTAGCACGTAGCTGCGGTCCCTTAGTTGTAGAAATCCCTTAGTTGTAGTAATTCCTTAGCTGTAGTAATCGCTTAGCTGTAGTAATCCCTGAGTTGTAGTAACTCCTTAGCTGTAGTAATTCCTTAGCTGTAGTAATCCCTTAGCTGTAGTAGCCCCTGAGTTGTAGTAGCACGTAGCTGCGGTCCCTTAGCTGTAGTAATCCCTTAGCTGTAGTAATTCCTTAGCTGTAGTAATTCCTTAGCTGTAGTAGCACGTAGCTGTAGAATTCCTTAGTTGTAGTAATTCCTTAGTTGTAGTAATCCCTTAGCTGTAGTAATTCCTTAGCTGTAGCAATCCCTTAGCTGTAGTAATCCCTGAGTTGTGGTAATCCCTGAGTTGTAGTAATTCCTTAGCTGTAGTAATTCCTTAGCTGTAGTAGCACATAGCTGCGGTCCCTTAGCTGTAGTAATCCCTTAGTTGTAGTAATTCCTTAGCTGTAGTAATCCCTGAGTTGTACTAATTCTTTAGCTGTAGTAACTCCTTAGTTGTAGTAATCCCTTAGCTGTAGTAATTCCTTAGCTGTAGTAATCCCTGAGTTGTACTAATTCTTTAGCTGTAGTAACTCCTTAGTTGTAGTAATCCCTTAGCTGTAGTAATCCCTTAGCTGTAGTAATTCCTGAGTTGTGGTAATTCCTTGGCTGTAGTAATCCCTTAGTTGTAGTAATCCCTTAGCTGTAGTAATTCCTTAGCTGTAGTAGCACGTAGCTGTAGAATTCCTTAGCTGTAGTAATCCCTTAGTTGTAGTAATTCCTTAGCTGTAGTAATCCCTGAGTTGTACTAATTCTTTAGCTGTAGTAACTCCTTAGTTGTAGTAATCCCTTAGCTGTAATAATCCCTTAGCTGTAGTAGCCCCTAGCTGTAGTAGCCCCTAGCTGTAGTAGCCCCTGAATTGTATAGTATAGTCATTAGTCATATGACCATGTGTCAGTTTGAACTACACATTAAAAGAGCCAGAGGGTTGGGAAGTTCCGTATACGATTTGGGCACGTAGTGGAGGCAATAGACATGGCAATTGAGGAGCACAGCCTGAGAATGCAGGTTTGCTGACCATGGGGTTTATGTTGAAAGTGAACACTCAAGGTCCATTTCAGGTAGAGGAAGGCGCGCACTCTTAAAACACTACAGCACTATACCCGCTCCTTAAGACTACACTACCTTATTTCAGAAAACAGGAAGGTTTATTTCCCACATAATCTTTGTGCAAAAATTCTTTAGCGGAGTTACTGATGTCTATATAAGATGGATTCGTCCATATCCTGTTCGAGTTTCCTAGTGTTCTTACTTGGTCAGAATATTGTCTAGGAGGAAGATACCAAGAAGTCGTCTACTCCAATACCCGCCGAAACAGCCAGACCCAGAAATAGCCAGACCCAGAATCAGTCAGACCCAGAATCAGCCAGGCCCAGAAATAGCCAGACCCAGAATCAGCCAGACCCAGAATCAGCCAGGCCCAGAATCAGTCAGACCCAGAATCAGTCAAACCACCAGAATCAACCAGACCCAGAATCATTATAGTGTAACTCCTAATTGTTTACCTACCTTGATGAGACTATGAACTTTATTAATAGTACTCAGTATACTGCTCTGGACTGTACTAATGGTTCTTGAAAGGACCACCTGATGTGCCTGTCGGGAAGTCAAATACGGAATCTAGTGATCTAGAGTTTATGTGACGGCATACAAGCAGGGCTGATGTCCCAATGTGGCCTTTGAAGCAATATAATGTTGATCCTGTCGTTTATTGTTTACCTCGGGTCATTGTCTCCTCGGAGGGAATGTTGTAGGAGATAGCAGTTGAGTCTTAGGGGTAGTCTTAGATTTTGCTATTTACGAATTTGGTTCAGTTCGGAAATCTGACACTCTGACATTGGTGTTCTGATTTGACCCTCTGACATTGACACTCTGATTTGACACTCTGATTTGACCCTCTGACATTGGTATTCTGACATTGACACTCTGATATGACCCTCTGATATGACCCTCTGATTTGACCCTCTGATTTGATATTCAAGGATTCTGGGACTTACGTTCAAATCGGAATACAAGCAACTGAGATGAATAGTGGAATCCAGCATTTACCAGCGTTCTTAGAGACCATGACATGACCATTCAAGCTTATTTGAGGTTCACCGGAGATGCGGGATCGAGCGGTGTAAATAATATGCACTTCAACTGTGCACGGACCTCAGACCATTGTTCACTTCGTACTTTCATATGACCTCTACATTTGAGTACTTCGTGTGAGTGAGTCCGCCCATTTAAGCTTAGGCGCATTCTCAACGCATACCACTCAAAGAGTTGAGTTGGTGAATGAGTTGGTAAGTTGGTGTGTGAAATTTAAGGTGTCTTATATACCGGGAGATTGGTTTCTGAGAGATTGGTTTCTTGGAGACTTTTACTGTGCGGTAATACACATGCAAGTTGACGCATGTGAGATGCACGAGCCTCTGGGACCGCAACGACATTCCCTATTTCTGCCAACGAGTACCTAGCGTGCACGGAGTCGAGGTGCTTCATGAATAAGTTGGATGCACACCAGTGAAGCTTTATGTACAGGCCTTAGACCTGTGGATTCAACCGTGCCTGCTCCCAACGATACTTGGCTACTACTAGTCAGTACTGGTACTAGTACTAGTATTATCAGCCGTTTGTCCATTGGAATACTAACTTTTACTATGGGTACTTTATGATTTCCTGCACTGCTTACGATCTGTGGTAACGACGACCAGTGCATTTGGCCCACTCTGTGTCCCACCCGAATATTCCATCCAGTTCTTCCTCTAGTTTTCTATCCAGTACTCGCAGTGAAAACTCTATGTTTCTTGCTTTGAAGCCTGTTAATGCTACTAGTGCCGCTTGGGTTGTCCAGGATCTAGTCGGGGCCCACCCAGCGTCGTTCATCATTCACCTTACTATCCACCTGCACATTCATTGGTGCTTCGGTTATGAAATTTCTTGAAGGTGATGATAATTTAACTAGATACATTAGCATCTAACCGTGATACCGTCACCACCTGTGGACTGAAAGAGTATGCCTTAGTTTGACCAGAAAATGCACACTTGGTAGGGTGTCCTACTTTGGCCAGAAATGACGCAAAGCTTCTTCCAACGACCTGATGATTTGACATTGAACAACACAATGGCGCTGAAACCGGAATCAGAATCACTTTCAGTCCTTCAGTCCTGTATACTATTGCCTTTCGCCAAATAAACTATCAGCATCGAAACAAAGACATGGTCCGTCGCCATTGCAGAACCCACACCCTCTTCTGCGAGGTTTGGAGTACAGTGCAAAAGCATCTTCCTCTTTTGGACGGTCGAAATCGAGCCGGGACCTCTCGTCCTCTTTATACCTCTCATCTTCCCGGGGAAACATATCACTATCCTTGATAATATCCACGTCGATGACGTCATCCTCCTGATCAAAGACATTGAGGTTCATGGGCCGTAGGAGACTTGGCGTGAATGTTTTAGAAGCCGAAATTTTGGCGGTTTTGGCCTCGGAACTGGTGCTTTTGGAGGCTAAGACAGATGTCCTGTGTGTAGGCCGCATCCGGGGCTTGTGTGCAGTCTCATATTCCTCTTTAAGCCGGAGTTGGTGCTTGATTTGCAGCTGCAAGTTCCCGTCGCCCGCCTCATTGACATATTTCTTGGTCACGCTATGGATGACCTTGGATTGCGTGGTTAAATGCGCCAAAAACTTGTCTAAATCCCGAACATTGTGGATATGATCAAGGTGGTCTGGCGACGTGTGCACCTGCCGCATTGGGACGGGTTCCTGGTTGAGGGCATCGAACGTGATGACTCCGCTTTGGGCCAATTTCAATTCGTGGATATGATTGGTCAATACATCAATGTAGTTCTGCACAAGCTCCTGCTCTTTGAGCCGGGCTAGAAGCGTTTTCTGGAGCCGGTTCACTTCCTGCTGTGAGGGTGCTCCCAGTTGGGTATCTTCCAGGTACGTACTGGAAATGGGGGTTTGGTCTGGTCGGCCTTTGAAGCCCGAAACATCCGTACCTCCGGAAATCCCCCCACCCGTACCTCCGGCCCTTCCCGAAGTTGCCGGGGTTCCGGGAATCACCGACGTCGTCAGTTTAGAAGCCGTCATTGCTGTTCCCAAAGTTGGTACCGAGACTGATCCCGGAGCGGACCCCGGAGCGGGACCCGGGCCAGATCTCGGCGCCGAGCCCGGTCCCGATCCCCCCGATCTCTGCATCGACATCGCCGAATCCTTCACTATGGGTTTTCGGCCCGGCCGAGGCCTCGGCGGAAGCACCCACTGCCTCAGCGTATTGATATTGGACTTGTCATCGGTTAGAATGGTAGTGACACTCTTTAGCGGGTCGTATTTCGGGTCAAACGACGATTTGCTCGGAGACTGGCCTTTTATGGGTTTCGGCTTGATTGCCACGGCCGGCTGGATCTTGGCGTATTTATTCTCGTATCGTTTCTCCGACATCTGGCGTAGTATCGGGCGTGTAGGGTATGTAGGGTATTCTGTGTTTCAGAGGTGTTTCAAGTGTGGTTCAAGTGTGTTTCAGGTGTGTTTTAGGTGTTTCGAGGATGTTTCAGGTGTGTTTGAGGTGTGTGAGCTGTTTCAAATGGGTATGCAGTGTTTCAAAAGTGTGTGGTATGTTTGCTGTGGGATCTGGTGTATGGAGTAGATGGTCTAGTAGTCTGAGATCTGATGCTAAGTTTCAGTGGGGTGGTGCGAAGTGAGGTAGAAATTACCGAATGCAGTAATTGCCGTGCGGCCCCGACCCATCACCCGCGTTCGCGCCTCACTCACCCACACTCTATTACTTACTATATGCAGTTTCTTGTGCACTGTATACACTCTCCTCATAATACGCACTAACAACACTTCATAATACGCGCTAGCACACAACTATACCTTTCCTTCCTCCACACCCCCCTTACCATAAACACATTGATAGTGAACTTCTATACAGTATGTCTGTATCTGAAACACGCCGCAAACAATTCTCGCAGCTCAACGAACAAGCAGCCATTCTCCTGTCCAATCTCATGGAGTTCGATCTGCTTGTCAAGGACCTCTGTACGCAGTATGACTCCATCCAGCAGTTGGGCATAATGCACGGGTCTCTTTTTATGGCCAGCCACCAAGTTTTTGGTAATAACTATAATGGGAGCAATGGTGACCCAAAAACACAAACTTAGGGTTGGTGTGTTGGTGTTTGGTGGGTTGATGTTTGGTGTGAATATCTTGAGCATGAGCACCGTACTTTACAGGGAAAGAGGTTACATTTCTTGGTTTCTTGATCTCGAACTGGGGTAAAACTGATCTTAAATGGACTTTAAAAGTTGATCTGAAACAGAGTCGAAGCAGAGTTCAAACAGATCTGAAACTAGACTGAACCTGATCTGAACCAGGCTCAAATAGCCTTGAATCAGTCCTGAACCATAATTCAAACCAATCATAATTATGTGAGAAATACCCGAAACAGATTTGAAACTGACTTGAAATATTCCTGAAACAAATCTGAAACTGACCTGAAACTGATCTGAAAGGAACCTGAAATTGATCCGAAACTGGACTGAGACAGAGGTGAAACTCGTTTGAAATAAATCTAATATGGGGCCTAAATTGACCTGAATTTAACCGGAAATTTATTTGATACAGAATCAAGTCAATGATGCACTTAGGGTGGTTAAGAAAAAGAGATGAGACCTTGTAACATTGTTAAAACATGTGCGGCGCTAATATTTGCAACCTGATATGGAAAGGCCAGGATAGGGCAATTCTCCTTTTTGGTAGATTGCTTATCTAAGCAACGGAGAATATACAAATAATGAGGATGACGGTGGCAATATGGAGTCTGATCACAGAGAGCAAAATACCGTGTTTGATGAAGAACAAGCAGCAGCTAAATTCCGTGAGAAGGAAGAAAGAAGAAAAACTGAAGCTCCACCAGACAGAGTTATCGGAAGTTATGGAGCAGTTCTCCGATGTTCCGCCTCCCTGGCAACGGTGTCGCCTGGTCAACCGTCGTTGCAGGTGCTTGCGGAAAGACTCACCTCATATATCCTGGTACCTCCTACAATGATGACTGAGGAGTGGCGCAATGAAACGGCCATGGCTAGGATTGGACGGCCAGGCTTCAAATTACCTTAATATGTAGAGCAATACTACCAGGGTGGTTCGAACAGGATATAATAGATACACTAGATAGTCAACACAGAAAGGGCCCAGAAAATAAATTGGCCAGCTCCAAATTACAAATTCTTCATATATTCTAATATGCACATAATTCTCAAACGTTTAGCAATCGAATATGCTACCGACCTAATTACACTATATACTTTAACACCGTTAGACCCAACGTGGGTAGTAAACTGCCGATGGGGATGTTGAAACCCTATACTGGTGGACCAGAGGTTGGGCAGTCGCTTAGGCCTCATTACGGCCTCTATTCCTGTACCGGACTAGTCTTTACTAGTCTGTAAAAGCAGCTCAGATTCTCTTTTGATGAATCATCGGGAAATGAACATAGTAAACTTAACACCGTCAGTTCACCAACCACCAATTACCAACCACCAACTAAATCAATCACTTTGCGGTCTATCTCTGCCATGGGCATTTCATCCACGCCATTTCCGACGTGTTTAACTAATTCACCCACACACCACAGTCCCGTTCAACAATCACCAACACCTTCATAGGGTTGGGTGACTCATCTCCGGTACATGAGTTATAAGTTTCTGACTGAACACCAGTGAGTTATGATTATCTGACTGATCACCGGTGAGTTATAAGTTTCTGACTGATCACCGGTGAGTTATGAGTTTCTGACTGATCACCAGTACATGGCTTAAGAACTTCTGGTATGCAAACTCTTTGTTTCCGTCCAATGGATGATGCCATTTATAACAAGCACATTTCCAAAGGCGGTGGCTCTCGAAACCGCCAAAAGACAGAGGTCAAAAGTAACTGCGGCAGATTAACCCAGAGTCATATCAGATGGCTGCAGACTGGCCTTTCACTGGTACTGGCGGCCACAACCTTCATCTCAGGAGCAGCTTTACCAACTCAACCCAAAAAAACACCTAAACCACCTAAACCACCTAAACCACTTGAACCATCTAAGCCACCTAAACCACCTAAACCACCTAAATCACTTAAACCACCTAAATCACTTAAACCACCTAAATCACTTAAACCACCTAAATCACTTAAACCACCTAAACCACCTAAACCACCTAGAAAACGTGCAAACCCCCACCTAAATACCCAAAAAAAACAGAAAACCTACTCTTTTTCCGACTGTAAAGCCCGCTGCTCCGCCAACTTCTGCCGGTAGATCTTCTGCTTCAACTTCTTGTCGGCAATCATGAGGTCACGCTCCTGGTCCAAGTACTCCAAAGTCTGGTATTTCCGCACACAAGCCTGTGACTCCTTGTTGATCTGGTCACAGTTCTTCATGGCGTCCATGGGACTGTCATATGAGTTGGAACATGCGACGTAGAGTTTGATGAGCTCGTCACAGCGGGCAAAGGTCTTTTTTCTCCACCGCTCGAAACAAACCTGCTCCTCCTTGGGCGATAAGATCCACGCGGGGAGGTTGGGGTTGGTGGGGAGCTCCTTGTTATCGTAGGGTTTCTGACTCATGTGGAGTAGGGAGAGAAGGTGCGTTGAGAAGAGTATGATGTTTGGTGTACGGGGGTTTGGATTCGCGTGTTTATGCGGGTTCAGTAGTTATGTACAGGTTTTGGTATTTATTTGCAGTCATATTACTTATCGGCAGGACCGCACACTTTCCTGCAGGCTCGTGTGCAGTACCCAAACAACATCAAACAAGCATCAAACGGCCCTAAAACACCCTGGAACATCCCTGGAACTAAGAATGCTTGACGAACCACCCGACAGTCTTATCCAATCAGCAATCGAAGGGTTCGAAACTCAACCTGATCTCCTCAGCTTAGAGAGAATCGGCCACATGCAGGCACAGCTCGCCGAAGTCAGGGCCCACAAGCTCCACAAGCTCGAGACCGAGGTCGTAGAGCTCGAGGCCAAACTCACGCTAATCGCCAACGAACTCAAAGTGCTCCGTATGCCCAGCAGCACGATTCTCGAAACCGTCGGACCGCTGGCTAATTTCGCCCCCTCCGATTTCGACGACGTGTTCAAACTCCTCAACACCAAATCCGTCGAGTTGGATACAGAAAAAGTGGCGTTGGCAAAACAACTCACGGAGCTCGAAAGCTGTATCAACCAAATGAGCATGGTGAAAGTCAAGTTGGTGCGGCAAAAAGAGGAGTACGAGCACCAGAAGCAGCAGGCGCTTGCCGCCAACGTGGCCAGCAACCTCAACACCACGTCCATGAAAATCGCCCTCTTCAACAAGTTGGGCGTGCACATTGAGCCCCATGGTGGGAGGGATAAGGTGATGATCTTTGACCGGGCCACGGATGCGGCCAGTCTCTTGGAGATCGACCCGAAGTACTCCGATTACTTTATTAGTAATTATATCTGGGACCATTTGGGGAGTGAGCGGAAGGAGAAGGACCATTGATTTTGGGGATGAAAGGGTTTATGTAGGGGATTTGAGGCTAGGTGGTTTAGGTGAGACGAATGGTGTTGAAGAGCCTTTTTAGTGGAGAAGACCTGAATCATGGAGAAGACCTGAATCATGGAGAAGGACGAGTTGAAAAGGTTACGAAACAAGTTAAAACATCGAGGAATGGGCTAAAGAACCTGTTCAGGCCGATAAAAATTCAGCTTAAATGGTCAGAAAACGAGTTAAGAAACCTGTTCAAGTGGTTAGAAATCAAGTTCAAATGATCATGAAACGAGTTTAAACGTTAATGAACGATTTTAAAGATTAGGGAATGGACTTAAAACTGTGGTTGGGGAAACTCTTGAAAGGTCAGTGAAAGAGTTTAAAACTTTAAGGAACGAGTTCAAGGATTAAGAAACGGGTAAGAGGACTTGTGGTTGAAGCACAGATTGAAAAGGTTAGAAAACGAGTTTAAACATCAAGAAACCGCTCAAAGTCCCAGTTCAAGTCGTTAAGAATTGAGTTCAAACGGTCAGAAAACTAGCTAAGGAATTTGTTCAGGCCGTTAGAAATTGAGTTTAAACAGGCAAGGAACGGCTAAAATACCTGTGGTAAAGAACTAGTTCATGACGTTAAGCCATGGGTTCTATTCATTTATGAATTTGATGCCAGTTCAGGGAATGTGTCCGTTTCTGATCAGTGGGTGATGGACACGCCCATGCCAGATGGATGTACTAGCTCCTTAGCCTCATTGCAGGCTTTGAAGGGTGTCCTTTGTTGGTGTCAGTCATGACAGGTTGCTTTGGATGAGAAGAAATTGAATAATTTTCTAATTGATTTTAACAGGTCAAGAAACGAGGTTGAAGATCAAGGAATGGAAAAAAACCAGTTCATGCTGTCAAAAACAAGTTCAAATGGTCAGGGATCGGTTTTAAGCCTGTTGAAAGGCGGGGAACGGTTATAACCGTTCAACAACAACTTTAAAAGGTCAAGGAACAATTAAGGAATGGTTCAGAATTTGGTAAACCTGGATGAAGGTCGAAGAACTAGTTTAAAGTTGGTCTCTTTTTTTGGGCCACATTTCTTTTTCTCTGAAGAATAGCAGTGCCTGATGAGATGAGATTTCAAAACCATGCTCAATCAAATCTTATTGGAGACCAAAAGAACAGTTTGAGGCTGATGAACTGGATCAACTCGGTAAAGAGTGAAACTCCATTTCTGAAGAGCGTTTCTATTCAGTTGCTGAGAATTCTTGGACTCCTCATGGTCTCCACCAGATATAGTCCGGCCCAGTATGTTTTTGAGAAGAATCTTGATCTACTCCAGTCGAATATTATCCTGTGAATCTCCAGAACTTTCTGACACCAGAAGCATCACTGGGGAATTTAAGCATTGGTAGGTGCGATTACTTGCCATTGCCCCGAAGTTATGGTAAGTCTTTATGATCTTCCCTTCAGTTCGGCAGCGGTAGGAGGTTTGGGAAGGACTCTCAGGTCTGAGTTCTGGAAGATCAAAGAAACGAAGTGACGAAAGGAAGACTGAAGAGAACCAAGAATGAAAAGGATGTCAAAGAGAAGAATAATGAGAAGGATGTCAAAGAGAAGAAGAAGAAGAAGAAGAAGAAGAAGAAGAAGAAGAAGAAGAAGAAGAAGAAGAAGAAGAAGAAGAAGAAGAAGAAGAAGAAAAAGAAGAAAAAAATAGTTCGGCTCTAGAAAACTGTCTATTGAATAGAATGAGGGTGGACTTGTGGGTGAGGTGAACTTGGATTGGAGTTACGCAGGCGTTCTCCTAAATCAGCACAAGTGGAGAGTTCAAAGACTCATTCATGAAGTGGTTTCTCATCTACATGGAATTACCTTCGACTTATCTTGGAAGTGTTGGCTTAGATACTGAGCATTCACTATATGGCAATATATCTGTGATTGACTATATCGCAATATATCTCTGATTGACTATATCGCAATATATCTCTGATTGAATATATCCCAACATTTATGGGGTATAATATCAATGGAAAGGACCATTTTATGAATTATGATATGGTATTGATATTATGATATGTCTGGGGAATACATGGATCTCTATAAAGTATAAACTCATGATATATTTCAGTATATTTTGAGCATAAGTTTACTTCAATACATAATCATTAAGTTTTGAATACCGTAAATCAGTACTAAAAATAATTCAAGACAACATCACTTTTTATGTAGCAAGTGTGTAGTAAGTCTGTAATAAGTGTTGAACTTAAGGAATCAGTACACGCATGTGGACTGCATATACGTATGACTGCATATAACGACGACTGCATATACCTATGACTGCATACAGATCAAACAATAGTGAGCATTATTGAAGTAAAGGCAAACCTCTCAGGGGGCTCATCTAACTCTCGTCTAATCTCTGGGTATTTTCTTGGAGAAGACAATGTGGGTAAGTGACTGAAGAGGGAGAAAGCTGGTGCCTATAAGAGGGGACGACAATATTCTTATAAGAGATTATCGAAACAGCAGTGTTAAGATATGAGGATCTCCTGGTATAATTTTAGATACGATAAGAATATGAGTGGTTAAGATGATGAGTGGAGTGCCATAGTCAAGAGAGTTGTTTGGAAACTAACTACATAGCTCTTCCAGATTCTGGGAGTTTATATTACAAACTGTCAAGGAGTACCTAGCATGTACGTGGGAAAGGTATTTCGTGGATATACAGGCCACCGAAAGACAGTAAGATTGCAGACCTTGAACGACATTGACCAATAAGATTGCAGACCTTGATCAATAAGACTGCAGACATTGAACGACCTTGATCAATAAGACTGCAGACCCCGAACGACCTTGATCAATAAGACTGCAGACATTGACCAATAAGATTGCAGACCTTGATTAATAAGACTGCAGACCTTAAACGACCTTGATCAATAAGACTGCAGACATTGACCAATAAGATTGCAGACCTTGATTAATAAGACTGCAGACCTTAAACGACCTTGATCAATAAGACTGCAGACCTTGAACGACCTTGATCAATAAGACTGCAGACCTTGATCAATAAGATTGCAGACATTGACCAATAAGACTGCAGACATTGATCAATAAGACTGCAGACCTTGAACGACCTTGATCAATAAGATTGCAAACAATGACCAATAAGATTGCAGACATTGAACGACCTTGATCAATAAGACTGCAGACCTTAAACGACCTTGATCAATAAGACTGCAGACCTTAAACGACCTTGATCAATAAGACTGCAGACCTTGATCAATAAGATTGCAGACCTTGACCAATAAGACTGCAGACATTGATCAATAAGACTGCAGACCTTGAACGACCTTGATCAATAAGACTGCAGACATTGATCAATAAGATTGCAGACATTGACCAATAAGATTGCAGACCTTGAACGACCTTGATCAATAAGACTGCAGACCTTGAACGACCTTGATCAATAAGATTGCAAACAATGACCAATAAGATTGCAGACATTGAACGACCTTGATCAATAAGACTGCAGACCTTAAACAAAAAATATAAGAGGTGCGGTGGCCCCTTCATATCCGACTTTGGTCTTGTAAGGTACAACTTACATATCCCTGTATATTAATATATACTAAAACATAAGTTGGAAAAAGGTTTTAAAAATATATATGTTTATTAAATCCTTATACTAAAGGATTCTAAAATAAATGATTGAAAGTTGATACTCAAAAGGATCCTTTTTTAAACAGTTTGTTCTTAATATATATATTGATTTACAAAACCTTTCATTACATTCAAAACAAATATTCTAAATTATGCCTGTACATTATAAGCTGTAACCCGTGACTTGAACTCATCTTCACCTCCCTCGTGACATGGCGTTCAACTCTCTGCTTCACTTCTCTGGTCACAGGTCAGCTATATAATCACTCGCATCCCACTTATTGGGAATCCATCAACGAATGAACATAACTCGCAGTATTAGACGTATTCAAGAATCTAACAACATTAGCAAATTAGACAACCAATAATTCCAAAAGTTTTGTGCTTATGACATAAAAATTGCTAAGCACCAAAGATTCGGAATAAACCGTTTATGTTCCATCTCTATCAAATATTAAAAACAGTAACGTTTTGAATCATTGGTCTGTTTAATTTTGGTAATGTGGTTTGAAACATATTGGAGCACTGGTTTGAACCGTTTTGAAAAACACTGTACCTTTATATTATCTCTCATGTACCCCAAATTTCTCAATTTAGTAAAAGGTACTCTTGTAAGGAGTTTTGTCAACATATCGGGCAACATTATCATGTGCACTGACATAAGAGACAATAATTTCACCAGTTTCTATTTGTTGTCTCACAAAGTCTGCTTTGACTAAAATGTGTTTTGAGCTTTCCAACTTCTTTCTTCCTTTCACTGTTTCAATTGCCCATTGATTGTGACATAATAGGGTTTGTCACAATCTCCTCCAAAAAGTTCTTAATCCATATGGTTTCGACTGCTGTAGTAGTAAGAGCAACTAGCACCGCATTATGCGTAGAAATGGTCCCCATAGTTTGTAATTTGGATTTCCACAGACCTGGACAGTTTCCATCCATGATAATGTAACCTGCGACAGATCGACGGCTTTTCTCACTAGTTTCGGAAGCAAAACTTGCATCAGTATATGCTATCACTTCTGTTTCATGATTTTGTTGATCTCAAGTTTAGACATGGGTGTATAAATGAGTCCATAAGTTGTAGTTGAACTCGAAGAACCTTCTTAGCAGCTCTCATATGTTTTTCCTTAGGATCTGCCAAGTATCTTGAAAGTTTCAGAACAATGTAGTTTATATCAAAACGTACTGTGTTAGCAGCATAAAGTAGTTTGCCATAATTGATCTGTATTCTGTTTCATCACAGGTTGTTTCATCACAAGTTGTTTCATCACAGGTTGTTTCATCGCAGCTTGTTTCATCACAGGTTATTTCATCACAGGTTATTTCATCATCCGGTTGGGATATCTTTTCAAAGTTCTTTGAGTCTGCAGGAATCAGAATTCCATGACAACTCTGGACAACCCATAGTTGGATAACAATGATTCAGTATAGTCTCCCAAGTGTAGTTTAGTATAGCCATAGATAACCCGTACACCTCCCCAAGATTTGATGAAGGAACAAGTCTCATCAGGTTCTGAGGAATGTATATGTGCAGAAGGATAATACCAACCATGTCTTGGTGTCAGGAGCCATAGGGTTTGAATTCAGACAAGGGATGAACAATTCCGGTACAGGAGAACGGAATTTATGGTGACGTGGTATATAAAGAGGGGGTCTCGCTCATGGTAGAGGAGGATCGAAACAGACCACAGGACAGAGATCTTAGGCGTGTACGACCCCGAAGATAATACCTTAGCCAGAGACACGTGTCATCTCTCTTGGAAACATGGGTATCCTGTTCACGGTACGACGCACTATGGCCGGTAGGTTGTTCTGTTGCCTTGGAGTCGAATCTAAAGGTGTTCTTAGGCTTTTCGGCAGGCTTGGAGACAGGAGGTGCCTTATCAGAACCATTTGCTTTGTTCTAGGTCAGCCGCTTTAGTATCAGAGCTCTGACACGCATTTGTACAATTAGCCCTGTCCAAAAGAAAAGCTGCCTTATTTTCAAAAAGAACTTCCACGTTGGTATAGGCCACAGTCTTGGAAATTTCATCAGCAGTGGTGGCGGACTTCTTGGCCAGAGAACCATCCGAGGAGTATGAAAAGAGAAGCCTCTTGAAAAGAGAAGCCTCTTTCCCTTCAAGTATGGATTGGGGGAGGTCTTGCAGCCGGAGCTGACGCAAGATCAATTGGGAGCAAAGGACTAAGAGTAGAATCGGGATCTCTGAAGATGGATCTAAGTCAACACAAGACAACTTGAAGGTACCAATCGACGAAAGGACACAATGAGTCTTTTGTGGTCAGCGGAGTGTCGGACAAAGTGCTGTCCAAGATGGACAAAACCGGAATGGCGGTTTTGCTCTTGGGCTTGAGGGTAGATGTGGACTCTAAGGTCGAGTTTGCTGTGGTTTCAGACATAGGTACTACCGGCAACTTGGCAGAAAAGCGTCTGGTTTGGCGAGATGCAGTATTAGGGACCTTGATTCTGGTTCTGTACGGAGAAGGCAAACTCCAGAATTGGTAGACTTTTTTGATTGACCCGTTCGAGGTAATATTGGGGAAGGTTTCACTAAACGTGTGGCACACCGGTTTGTAGTAATGAGACACAGAGGAGTTCATTAATGTGGTAGTAGTGTTGTGGTGTAGTATGTATTGAATAGAGAGTACTCAAGTGCCTATTTCTTGCACCTGAACACAGACAACTTCAACGGCGTCAACCGAACATACTTGTACAACAACATACAGGCCACGAGGTTGAACACTCCAAAGGCACACATGAAACCCATGTTTCTCCACACGTACGAGTACTTAATCCCAAAAGTCCGGATATACTCGTCGGCTACCGAGTAAGCACAGTAACCACAGTTGGACGTATCGTTAGGATTCACAAGATACCCCGGGTTCAGTCCCAAGAAACTGGCCATGTATTCCAGGCACGTCTGGCCCGAGGGAGGAGTAATGAAGGAGAGTTCTTTTGCAGAACACGAGACTGGTCGATTGTGCACCATGGACGACACCGAGTTCTGGATCACATACGTGTAAGGACTCAACTTGTACATGAAGGTCCAGAAGCCGGGCATCTGCGATTCCGGCTGGATGACCCCCGAAAACACGAAAATGAACATGTAGAAGAACGACACCAAGATCTGCGCCGATTCCATGTTGGGTGCAAAATAAACAAGCATGAGTGCAAAAGTGATGTTGAAGAATTGCAAGAAAATCACATAGGTGAGGATAAATACCCCGGCGTGAGAAGCAGCAGTATCGGCTTTGGTGGGGAAATAAACACACACTGCCATAAGCACAGCAGTGAATATAGTGGATGGGATTTCATTCACAAATTGTGAAATCACCATACTCCACCACGCATAAGTATTGCACATTTTTTCTCTTCCCTCGTACACTTCTCTTTGTTCCAAAGCTTGCGCCTGGATCAGGATGATCAATGGGTAACTCATGACTGTAGCCATGTAAGCACAGAAAAGGCCGTTCTGAAGCCCCAGGATACTATGTTTGAGCCCGTAATAGGTGAACCCAATAAACAAACCGTTTAACACCATCATAGACGTCTTAGAGATGAAGTAGTCAGGGTCTCTCCAGAACGACAGTGCCGTGCGCCACGTTACAAGCTTCATTTGGTAGAGACGGGAAGTAGGGTACGTCTGTTCCAAATCGGATGGTGCAGAATCCTCCACTGGCCGTTGGTTTTGAATGATATCCTCGATCTCCCTCATAGTGGTCTGTTTCTGCTCCGATTTCTCCCACACTTCAAACCAGTCTTTTGTAGCAGTGGCCGTTGCACCTGCTCCAATCACCTCAAGAATGTATTCAGCCGGGTTTTCATGGGCCTCACAAATCCTTCCTCCATTTTGGGAAAAGTAGTCCAAAACCTCCTTGGAGTTGGACCCGATATTGCCAAAATAGACTGTTTGGCCTCCCTTTCTTAAAAGCAATAGCCGTTCGAATTCCTCAAATAATGTGGCTGAAGGCTGGTGAATCGTGCACATAATGGCCTGGCCAGCCTTGGCCAAATCCTTAAGAACTTTCACAATAGCAATGGAAGATTGTGAGTCCAAACCTGAAGTCGGCTCATCCAAAAAGAGAAGAAGCGAGGGTTTGGCCACAAGTTCGGTTCCAATGGTAAGTTTCTTTCTCTGCTCCACATTAAGCCCTGAACCGGGAATACCAACTATAGCATCGGCATAAGCTTCCATATTCAAAATGGAAATGATTTTTTCCACATACTCCATTTTCTCTTGTTCTGAAACCAGAGACGGTTGCCTTAACCTAGCCGAAAACTGGAGTGCTTCCCTAACTGTTGCCTTGGACAAATGAATATCTTGTTGCTGGACAAAGCCCGTCCTGCGTACAAACGTCTGGTCCAATTCCTTGCCATTCACCAACATATCGCCCGTAACCACGCCCACATCGATTCTCTGGCTTAGAATATTGAGGAGGGTTGTTTTTCCTGCACCCGATTCTCCCATCAAAGCCGTCAACAGTCCAGGCAAGCAAAATCCCGAAACAGAGTCGATAAGTTTCCGTTCTGCTCCATCGTACGGGATGATGTAGTCGATATTCTTCCACACAAACGTATCGTTAGATTCCAAGCCAGGTAAACTTTTGGTGGGTGTTTTTTCCGTGTTGAAGTCGGGTCTGGGTCCCGACTCTTCATCCTTAGAGCTCATTTCGTCAGGCTTAAGTCCTGAACTCTTGGTGCCTCGCAAGAAAAAGAGCCGGTCGATACCCCCAGCCACCGGGCGGTTGAGCTCAAAACCAAGACTTAAAACAACAAGAAAGAAACATATAAAACCCATCATAATTCCAAAGTTCCTCCACACGTGAGTATAGGAGTAACCATAACTTAATGAGATGTAGCGGTCTCCATTGACCCAAGTCTGGCCTTCCACAGACCCTAAGAAATCACAAACACTAGCCGAACCGGAAGAAGTTAGATATTCCGCTCCTCGTGGCACGATATGGCTGGCACTGCATGTCATGTTCCTATTGTGGAATTCCGTGGTCAACATGGCCTCAAACCCATAGCGAATAGGGTTAATATATGAGATCCACTTGAACCAAGGATGCATCGATGAAGGAGGAATCATATAGGACGAGTACATCACACACGATAAAATGAAAAGACTGGCCACGGCATTGGCCTGGGTCACATTCTTGTTCCATGCAGCGATGGCCTTGAAGAGGTAGTTCATGGAAATGGACAACAAAAACTCAAACAACAAGAAAATGAAGAACTTGCCCGGTTGACGGTCGAGATTAGCCAAGAAATAGAGAATGAGACAAAAGCCCACATTGACTAAGAACGACGTGGGGATTGTACATAAAGACTCCGCTAGAGCAAAAGCACTTGGGTGGTAGAAATGGTAGTTTCTTTGTTTCATCAAAATTGGCCGGGAAGAAAATGTACTGGACATTTCGGCCATACCTGTAATGGACATGAATAAAGTGGCTGCATACATCACACCACTCCGGGAATATGCTCCATCCACATTATCGATGGTATTATAGAACACTGACCCCACCACAAGTGCCTGGATGATCGTAGTGGACATCTGGATGATTGTATAAGCTTTATCATTGAGGGTATTCTGATAAGACCGAATAGCACATGTTTTGATTTGCTGGAAGTAATTGGTCACGTAGCTGGACTGAAGTCTTTGCTGGGATCCTCTTTGTTGTTTCATAGCCAGTAAGAAATGATCCTTCTTGGCACCTCCACTCTGGGTCTGGTTGTACTGGTTGATCTCCAACACCAAAGCCGCGTACTCGGGCGAATTGAGCCAATATTGCTGGAACTCTTCTGCAGTTCGAGGGACCTTATTCTCCATACCTTTGTAAGTCTTTCTTCCATTGGGGTCAGTAACCGCAGTCAAAAACTCAGCTGTGGTTTGTCGGGGAGGACACTCATAGCCCATATTCTCAAAGTACGTCTTGGCTTGGCCCACAGGCCCAAAGTACACCTGTTTTCCCAGGTAAATCACCGTGACCTTATCGAAGGTATCGTAGACATTTTCACCCGCCTGATAGATTGTCACCAAAGCCGTTTTCCGGAGCAAATTGGTACTGAGTCGTATAGCCTGAGCATACTCCAAAGCAGTGGAAGCGTCCAAACCACGAGTAGCATTGTCCCAGCAGTAAACACTGCCTTCGCAAATCATGGCCTCAGCAATAGACACTCTTTTGCGCTCACCGCCTGAAACTCCCCTCACATAGTCGTTGCCCACTTTAGTATTATATGTATGTCTCAATCCAAACACTGTGGCAAACATATCTCTGACAAAATCGATATACTCTTGCTTGGACATACCGTTGACCCGGGTACTGGGGACTTTACAGGCAAGAGCAAAGTCAAGGGTTTGTTTCACAGTCAAGTGGGGAAAATGCACATCTAGTTCAGGGTTATAGATCAACTCCGCAGGAAACCTCTTGAGAACTTCCTTTTGTAATAGTCCATCATAAATAACCTCGCCACTGATGCCAGTGTACATTGAGCGGTCGGTACCACTGATGGCCCTCAAAAAAGTGGAACATCCAGACCCAGGGCGACCGAGGACCAAGAGCATTTCGCCACTATTGACCACTCCAGCAAAATGGTCCAAGATGGCCCGGTCAGGGTTC
This sequence comes from Metschnikowia sp. 13-106.1, assembly GCA_002374735.1. Lineage (NCBI taxonomy): Eukaryota > Fungi > Ascomycota > Pichiomycetes > Serinales > Metschnikowiaceae > Metschnikowia > Metschnikowia sp. 13-106.1. The sequence goes on from NLAL01000028.1 coordinate 112,257, forward strand.
CGCTTGGCTTCACGGAGTTTCTGATACCCCAAAAACGGCCCCTTGAAAAGATCCCCCACCGTTGACATGTAACTATACGTCTCGTCTTTTCCGTACACTGATAAGTCCCGGAACGAAACACCCAGATGTCTTAATTGGATGCCTTGTTCCTGGGCAAGAGCTAGGAAATTGCGTAAGATTTCTTCCCAGTCGAAATCTTCCTTAATCACAAGTTTCTTGTCCAAAGACTGCTTCTCCGACAATTGTCTGGACAAGAGCTCTAAGTTGGTAAGCACATCGGCAGTGTCGAAGACGTCTGCATTCAAGTTACGAATGGCTGTATCACTAGAGGTCTGTGAGAGCAGGCTCATTGCAAATCTCAGCAGCTACAAACCAGGGGGTGGGGGGCGAACCCTGGCTTTATACTTTTTGGCTGCTGACAAATGGTGGCGCACCGTAACCACCACATTCACGTTAAGGGTGTGCGACATACAAAACATACTCACGATCATGTACTTGGGGAGGTACTGCACAACAAGGACTCCACAATTTACAAGCTAACTTGATTTTTTTTTTTTGTACATAAAATAAAAGGGGTTTTGTGGCGTAATTACTTAGAGCTGGTCACTATATTGAAGGGATGTGGGGGTGCGAGAAGCTGGGGGGGAAGTCGGTTGTTGTGTGCTATATCCGAGCTGCAGTCGCGAGTCTGAGCTGCATGCATATGACAGACGCAGAAGCAACCCAAAAAGGTAATGTCCTTGGGGCAATTCCGGATTGCTATCTGCAAAGGCCACTTGAAACAAGGCTCAAACACTATTCATACACGGGTAAAAGATCTTCGCTGAATACTCCCGTTGACCTGGCTCACCAAAAGAGGAAGGATCTGGTGCCTCACGTGACTCTCTGGGAATATGTTCCGGAACAAGCAGCTTTACTGAGTTCTCACTATATGCCGTCCGTCGTGTCATAGCGAAATAAATAATGCATGAGGGTCTTAGACGTTTTTATAGTATTAAAATATTGACTGAAGTCTAGATTATTTTAGTGTGGCACTAGGCTAGGATCGAGAGTTATATGCCGGATGTGCATTGAGACTGGGTATTCAAGTCCACAAAGTCCCTTAAGTCTTCCTGATTATTATGATAGACAATGCGCTATTTCAGATATCGTACTAGTACTGTCAAAAAACGGCCTAACAATCTTAGAGAATGGAGAAATGTCTATATGCAAGATATTAACATGTATGGCCTGCATATAGTGGCTTATTAATGATGCGGTACGGGCAATTCCTTCCAACAACTGACAAACAAGTCCGAAACGCATGATACATCCGTACCTCTCGGCGTCCCTTCCACAAATCCGAAACAGTTTCAAAACAGCATATTCTCACCACGACATGTGTTCACATGCAGATGTGCATATGTAAGTGCTCACTATGTCCAAGTATATAAGGCCACCAATCCCCCCAACAAAATTTTGGCACAAAATTCTACACATTTACTTTTCCTGGTCGGGTAGACTTTCCCCTTTTCTTTTGTACATTGGTCTGGCATATGATTACCCCATGACTAAAGAAGGTTTAATAATGTTATGTATCAATTTACGGATCAGGTAAGCCACAGTGAAGGTACAATGGCAATAGGACTAGTTTTAGTACTAGTTTGTTAGATCCAAGATTGGTGGAATACAACCCATATAGGGATTGAGTTCACGTGCCCAGTTAATTGGGAGCCGGTGTTATTATATCCCTTTCTGGTTCACCTTTACCATGCCCCTTTTTGGTTCACCGTTACTACGCCCCCTTGGCTACATTTTGGCAATAGGTTGATGGTCGCCATCAGCTTCTCTTTCCCTGAGCTTGACGCCTTGTTTACTCATAAGTTTGTGATATATGGTTGGCAGATAACACCCGTTACCCTCGGTGTGGATTTTTGGCTGCAACTTCAAATCCTGTGCTACCTCGGAACGCGTCTGGAGTCTAGTGGCTTGACAATAAAGTGGTAAATTCAAACTGTTGGAATATTCTCTATCTATTTTAGCGGTATCAAAAGAGCCAAAGAACTGTATATAAAGTGTGGTTCTATACTTGATTCAACCATACATCAAGATCAAGTATCTAGCGTTAACATGCTTCAAATTGGATTGTCTATATTATAGACTTTTTAGCTTGCTCCCAAAGCATGGTATGTGTTTTGATTGTCTCAGCTCAGAACTAAGGCTAATACATCTTTACAAGGTATATTAGTTTAACTACACAATCCGGATTAGCAGCAGTTCTCTTGATACATTCATATGTATACTCATTTTCGCCAGGTACTAAAATATGATCGGATACATTTCTATGCAGTACCAAGTGATTTTGGATTATTTATGACAATTAGTTATAAGTCATAATGCCAACGAGTACCTAGCATGTACGGGGAAAGGTGCTTCGTGAATAAGTTGTCTGCAGACAAGCGATGCACTATGTGCAGGCTATGAATTCTTGTTGATAATTTATATGCAGGTGATTGATGTACTATGTGCAGGCCAGGGCCAAGTGGATAAGACGTTGGTCTTATAGGGTACAACCTACATATCCCTGTATATTAACTAAAACATAGGTTGACATTTTGTGCGTATGGGATAGCTATAGACTTTGGAGTCGGTAGTCTACTGTCATTTGATCTTTGGGTATTTGACAATTTGCCATTTGCCATTTGCCATTTGACCTTCAACTTCATGTTTTGCGTGCTATCACCACTCAACCTTGACCATCTCTGGAAATTGTGTGGTTCCCGAACCCACCACTGTGGAAAACTCTGAAGTCGACACCGTGAAATGAAAGAAGGCATGGTAACTGCAAAAATTCCCCAAGGAACAATCAACTACAATCCCAAACATCCTGAAGGAGCCGTCAAGATGGAACATTTCCAAAAGCTCTGCCTCTTCCGGAAAGGTGGAAAGCTTTAGCCCCCAAAGCCCTGCCTCGACAGCCAAGGTGGGTTCCCCCCAGCCAAACAAGGTATCCAGCGCCATTACGAAATTCCCAGCTTTAGCCAATATGGCGTCAGAGAATACCATTGGTTGTGATTATAAGAACCCTTGTACCAGCAGAACAATATGGGCCAGCTCGCCATAACCAGTGACCTCTAAGAGCCCTCCGACTCCAGCAAGACGTTCTTGGGGACTCTTGACCAACGGAAAGTAGTCTCTTCACTTTCTTTTCTCCAATTTTGTTTCTCCAATTTTGTTTCTCCAATTTTGTTTCTCCAATTTTGTTTCTCCAATTTCTGTTCTCCAATTTCTCTCCAATTTCTTCTCTCCAACCTCTTTTCTCCATCCAGTTTACTCTAGAATGAAAATTCCAAGTCACATGGTCACCCAGATGCAATCAAACCACTTTGATCTTGAATAAACTCCAGTGTTTGTTCTTTGCCCCGATTGTCCTATACCAATTGGTCTTCCTTGACCAAAATTATTCGTCATGTCACTTTCCATCACACCATCCTATGCTTATTGATCCTTATAATCATTTGAGGTCCTAAGAATTCCCCTAGAGCCTCACGAATCCTTGTGAATCCTTATATCCTTATACCCTTAGAGCATTTTATGAAGCTTTATAATTGAGTTCTTCGTCCAACACTCTATATTGTGCCGGATCTGGACCAGCATTGGCTGATCTAGTCGAGAGTCTTTAATGTCTCCATCCATGTCAGAGTATCAGATACCCCAGATACCTCTATCTTAAATCTCTTTTATCCCAGAGCATCTTCCAGAGTCTCGTTCATTTTAAGACATGAACACCTTTCAAAGATATCTTGGAGAAATCTTTATCTCTTGGAGAAATCTCGATTTCTTTGAACATCTTTGAATATCTTTGGTGATTACACGCCGCATAGAAGACTGGCAGCTATGGCACCCTTGGTGTATTGAGCGTGGTCTCTTTGCACGTCTTGGAGTTTAAAGAGTTTCTTGAACTTCTTCTCTCAAAACGCTCAACCAACAGTCCGAGCTAGTAGAGCCTATAAGGCTAGAAAGCAGAGACCCTAAAGCACCTATATCGGTATTTGGGTCAACAACAAGAACCACAAGAAGGTGTTCTCTGGACTCGTCAATCCCAAACCGTTTCAAGGAGTCATTGATATTGTGAGCAGTTGAGAACGAAGTTGGCGGACAGAACAAAAAAGAAGTCAAAGAAGAAGTTAAACAAGAGCGAGAGTTCCCAGGCGGAGCCATCGCAGCCTAATGTTCAGACTCAACCCGATGTTCAGACTCAACCCGATGTTCAGAATGAGGGGACTGGAGAAAAGCCCATTGTCAAAAGCGACAAGAAGAAAAAAAGAAGAAGAAGAAGGCCGTCAAAGAGGAGTAATGAATATCATTCTTGAGATATCCATCATAAATGTTTCTTCCTTCTCATTCTCTTCATTCTCATTCTCTTCATTTCTTTATTCTCATTCTAATTCTGCACTCCAGGAATAGTCACCATGTCTTCCAACAACATACCGTTCATTTCCGCAATTTCCCAGTGTCAAAAAGCAAGTTATTGGTCAATTGTCCACAATCTTTTGATTGTTTTCAGCATCCGGATGTGCTGGTGCAGCGTAAGTATCTGGGAGAAGAGCGAGAGTAAAGAGAAAGTTTATAATGAATAGAGAAAGTTTATAATGAATAGAGAAAGTTTATAATGAATAAAGAAAGTTTATAATGAATAGAGAAAGTTTATAATGAATAGAGAAAGTTTATAATGAATAGAGAAAGTTTATAATGAATAAAGAGAAAGTGAGACCCATAACCATGCTTTTAACTTGTTATACAAGAAGCTGAAAGTTTCAACTGTTGTTTTGGTATATATTAATATACAGGGATATGTAAGTTGTACCTTACAAGACCACAGTCCGACCTAACAGGTCCACAGCACTTCTTATACTTTTCAGTACGGCTAAGACCCGCACAGCCTCCATTTTTCAGGGTCTGCACAGCCCTATTGTCCTTTCAATGGCCTGCCTACAACATATCCACGAAGTACCTTCCTCCGTACATGCTGGGTATTTGTTTACAGAAAGGTATAGATTTATTGACGGACAATAGAAGGTTTGAGGTGTACAAAATAATTAAGGCCAAGTCTGGTTTAATGCACCCTTACCTCCAGTCATGATTGGCTTCTGGAAGCCAGTAATCTCAATTGGTAAGGGTCCATGTATTCTTAATACTACATTACAGTGCTACAGTGCTATAGTACAATACTACAATACCACAGTGCTATAGTACAATACTACAATACCACAGTGCTATAGTACAATACCACACTACAATACCACACTACCACACTACCACACTACAATACTACACTACCACACTACAATACTACACTACCACACTACAATACTACACTACCACACTACAATACTACACTACCACACTACAATAACAATGGGCCAGCAGTGGGAACGATAGTAATCTCAGCAAAAAAACTACGATACGCTCATCAACATCATCATCATGAACAACGACAAGAACCGAGTCACCAAGATATTTGCCTATAAAAAGTCCCATACCACGGTGAATAATTCCCGGCCATAGCACAACCAGTTTGTGGGTGTACAGGGCTTGAAGCCATTGCCGGATTGTCCGAATGTTTGGCCTTTTCTTTATATTTCCGCTTAGTCGTTTGATGCTCGGGAACTTTTGTTGGAGGAGGACAACGGTGAACGGGATAGTAATGGGATAAAAGCCTTTGTTTGATTTTGGGTGCATTTGAATCAGTCCTACGTCCAATAGCTTTACGAAAAAAGGAGTCCACATCTATATCGGAGGTAATCAGTTGAGCCCAATAATGACTGTTGGATTGTGTTAATATCTTATTGTTACAATATACATTGATGATTCGGTAGTACTGTAGTACTGTAATACTAGAGTACTGTAATACTAGAATACTGTAGTACTAGAGTACTGTAATACTAGAGTACTGTAATACTAGAGTACTGTAGTACTAGAGTACTGTAATACTAGAATACTGTAGTACTGTAGTGTTTCACTTATGTTTTAGTATATTGATATACAGGATATATAAGTGTACCTTAAAAGACCAAATTCTAATATGACCGGCCCATAGCACCTCTTATACTTTTGGCTCGTCCAAGGTCTGCAGTCTTAGAGTTCAAGGTCTGCACTGTTGAGAGTTGTAATATACACTCCCGGAATCTGGAACAGTTATCACGTTACTTTCAATAAGTCACGTAAGTGTGGGACTCCAGTGATCCTCCTAAATATTCTTATCTGTCCCAAAATTATACTAGGAGATTCTTGTATCTTAACACTATTTTTTCAATGATCTCTTATAAGGATATTCTCGTCCATTTTTATACGCTCCAGCTTTTCTCCCTCAGTCTGTTACTGACATTGTCTTCTCCAAGACATGCCCAAAGATTAGATGAGAGCTGGACGAGAACTGGACGAGAACTGGACAAGAACTGGACGAGAGCTGGAGAACTGGACGAGAACTGGACCAGAACTGGACCAGAACTGGACAAGAACTGGACAAGAACTGGACGAGAACTGGACGAGAACTGGACGAGAGCTGGAGAACTGGACCAGAACTGGACAAGAACTGGACGAGAGCTGGAGAACTGGACGAGAATTGGACGAGAATTGGACGAGAACTGGACGAGAACTGGACGAGAGCTGGACGAGAACTGGACGAGAGCTGGAGAACTGGACAAGAACTGGAGAACTGGACAAGAACTGGACAAGAACTGGACCAGAACTGGAGAACTGGACAAGAACTGGACAAGAACTGGACCAGAACTGGACGAAAACTGGACGAAAACTGGACAAGAACTGGACCAGAACTGGACGAGAACTGGACGAGCACTCAGAGATGCTTTGCCTCTCTTCACCAATACTCTTTATTGTTTCTTCTGTATACAGTCACATGAACATGCAGTACACCTGCGTGTACTGATTCCTCAAGTTCAACAACCTTACATGTCAGTTTCCTTGTCAAACCGTTTCCTAACATAGTTTTGAAAAACACTGTAATGGCTTATTGGTGTACACATGGGACTCCCCCTGGGCAGGGCTCCAACCACAATTATGCTAAGAGCTTTCATCATTGGCCTCTTTTTCCCATTGAGGAGCAGGCGTTGAACTTCTGTGCCTAGCCATTTTGCTCTGATCATCTGAACCACTTAATCCTTTTCTCCAGCTACTCGGTCCTTTTCTCCAGCTACTCGGTCCTTTTCTCCAACTACTCAGTCCTTTTCTCCAACTACTCAGTCCTTTTCTCCAACTACTCAGTCGTTGTTGAGCGTTACTATCCAGTCTATTAATCCAGAACGGTCAAGCCATGGGTCGCCTCTGACTTGCTAAAACGAAGACTGGGTTATCATCGAAGTCACTTCTATTCTTATGTGCATCTAAACTATACTCAGAGACCCTGGTTGCTTATAGGAACCTTCGTCTCTTCTTGGGTCCGATATTCCATCTCAATTTAAACATTGGTGAGAAGTGAATGACCAGTTGGCCAGAGTTGGCCAGAGACACGACTCCTGACCGGCTCCTGACCGACCTCTGACCGACCCCTGACCGACTCTTGACCGACTCTTGACCGACTCTTGACCGACTCTTGACCGACTCTTGACCGGCTCCTGACCGACTCCTGAACGACTCCTGACCGACTCCTGACCGACTCTTGACCGGCTCCTGACCGGCTCCTGACCGACTCTTGACCGACTCCTGGACTCCTGGACTCCTGGACGAATTTTCCTCAAGTTCATCAAATAGTCACCTACTGCATTGGGACATCCCTTAGGTTGGCCAGGATCAAACCATTATCATTGGAAAACAGGGTATTTCTGTTCCCTGATTGCTGTTTTACATGCCACTGTATATGAGCGCATAGCCTACATTCTGCTTTGGTCTACGGTTTGGCTGACGTCTTACTATATACAAGAAGCACCATATGGAAACGAGAGATGGTTTTTGACTGAGACTCTGACCATGGTTAGTGGATTGGACCATGCAAACACGCATCCAGTCATCACACATCCAGTCAGCCAATCCTCATTCCACATGCCACCAGTTCAACTTCACCTCTGACGTCATACTCTTATTTATCTTGATAGTCTAGGCATTGGCTGAAACATTAGATGATCCTCAGTAGTCAGTTCCTTGAATCCAATAGTCACAACTGGACTCAATCTAAGAGTACTCACCACTAAATCTAGACATTGCACAAGTAGTGATTCGTGTCGAGATATCAAACTTGAGCAAATTATTGTCTCATCGTCTCATTATCGTCATCTCAACTGACATCTCTAGAGTTCAATTGAAGCCTCAACTTATTCCATGATGAGGCTACTGATAACCACGTGGTAGAGATTCACTCTTCAAACGTCAGATCTCACCATGCAAAAACACATTCTATAACCAACACGTGATAACCCCCAGGTCGGCTTTAATGGCCTGGGGCACCATATAATGACGTTTCTCCAATCACCACACATCTCCCGGATCACGTCATCATGACCAAACCTGGATTTCTCTCGTCACCATTCCTCTAGCTGAATAGTGGTTCACCAAATGATAATGTGCTAGCTCAAGTGATCTCGGGTTTTGAATGTCTCGTTTCAGCATTCAGTTTCAACTCATCGCCGTAAATCTCTAGCCCATTCTAGCTCATTCTAGGTTCAAAATTTCCCTGCTTCACCTCAACTTTGACTTCAACTTCTCACTAGTCGTCTCAACTTCACCTCAATTCAACTCAACTGAACTTCAGAAGCTCTACCCATCTAGTCGTACCTGAACCTCCTTAACTTCAGAAAAATTTCAGCTTGTCATCAGACTGACTCAATAGCCTCAGTCAACTTCAGTACGCAGCTCAATTCTGGTCTCATGGTCAACTCAACGTCAACTAGTCAACCAGATCTAGTCAACCAGATCTAGTCAACCAGATCTAGAAATAAGGTACTGAAGCTCACTAAACATCACTAACTCCCAACATCGCTCTAGTCATAAGGTACGAAAGGTAGCTGAACCTCAGTAACCTCACTCAGATCTAGACATAAAGTAAACCTTAACTTAATTCTAGTCATAAGAAAACCCTCAACCAGATTTAATCCCAAGGCAGCTAAAGTAAACTGAACCTCACTAATCGTCAACCAGATCTAGTCATAAAGTAAAGCTCAACTTAGCTCTAGTGCTATGGTAACTTAGCTTAACTTACCTCACTGGACCTTATGTATCACCAGCCTCACTTCCTCAAACTAAACTAAGGTCTCAGTTTAATATGTTCAGTTGACCTCAGTGAACCTCAACAATCTCAGATCTCACCAATCTCAGATCTAGACCCCTTCTTAACATAACCTCAGTGAACCACAACCAATCTCGCCAACCTCAATTGAAGTAGTCCACACTTCTTAACTTAACCCACTGAACCTCACTCAACATTACATACCAATGTCCCCACTTCTTAACTAAGCCTCGGTAAACCTCGCTTAAGTTCTGTTAAATTCGGCACCTCAATTGATCTAGTTCCCACTCTTAACTTAAGCGGCAAACCTCGGTTAAGTTGGGTTAAGTTGGGTTAACTTGGATTAAGTCCGGTTAACTTGGATTAAGTTTGATTCGCTAGGGCCCCAACTTACCTCGCTGAACCTCGGTAAGTTTGCAGGGTTTGCTTAGAAGTGCTCAGGATTCTCCCTGAACGACTTCTTGGTCCATTTGGGCACCAAGTGCACGCTCTTCCGGTACCCCTTGACCTTCTTGTCGAAGGTGGTGTACTTATCACGGGGGGTCATTTTCGACTCCTTGGGCAAAAGGAACTTGAGGTAGTCGATTTTCTTGTAGCCTGTGGAGTTGGACTCGGGCATTTTCAACGATGTGTAGAGGACATCGATGTTGCGGTCGACGAGCTTCATGCGGGAGCGCAAACGGTTTTTCTGGGGGGGCGAGAGGCGGGGGGCTCTTTTCCAGAGGTATCCGCCCGAGGCGACAAGAGACGATTTGAAGGCTCCGAACATGGTGTTGTTGGAAGAGATGTGATTTTCGCATGATCTTCAGTAGTGAGCATCAGTACACCCGACATGCGACATCCATACACCCGACACGTGACATCCATACACCCGACACGTGACATCCATACACCCGACAATGTCGAACTTCGGTACACTTCATTTAAATTTAACATATAGTCTCACATTTAAAGAACATTTTTGTTTCTGGTTTATATCATCAATTGTATGGCTTTTATAAAATAATATGATGCATTTTATGTTGATAACCTTTCTATATTTGAATTTAGATAAAATCGCGACACGCGATATTTGTCCGCTAAAAAAACGACATAGTGCTATCTCCAGAGCCATACACACGACATCGTCACCACACCAGTAATTTGTCTATAAAACACTTTGATTTATTTGGTCTATATAAGTCATTCTGCTGGATTGGGGTCAATGGCACAAACGGGCGGTTTGTGCGGTATCTGCAGTATGTGGGTCACGTGATCTACCAAGTCTTCGTCAGGAGTATGTTACGAAACGATTTTATAAGGATACTGACATGCAAGGTATCCCAGACGGGTAACAGCTGCATATCACGTGGCTGTGTTTCATGTATATGCAGGGTTGCATACAACCAGTTTATATAAAAGTGAGGGTTTCCTCCCTTAGATTAATTAGGGACTTCCTCGACTATTCTGGGGTCAATACATACCATGATGAACTTCAGGCCGTAAGGAATACGTTTAGCTCACAAACTAGCAGGTCACTCACTGTTGAGTTCTTACAGAGTATTGATATCCCCATAGTCAACCGACATCCCCATAGTCAACCGACATCTTCTTGTCCTTTCTGTTCCGATCGCCAAATCATATCTCTTGATGACATCTTTGCAGCAGACACGGAAGATATTGGTAGATGGCCCATAGTGGTCTCGGTGGTCTCGTCGTTCTATTTGGGCGTCCAACTCAACTCGTGCAGATCCGAAATGAATGCAATCCGTAGCCAAGTCATCGAGCGTCACGGTCGATCAAGGTAAAACTCAAATTTTATTAGTGTAAGTGTATGTACCGATGTTTCCTGAGGACTTGGAAGGATTCTCCTCAAATGTATGACCTGCATATAAGCCTTTTCTCATTTGGTCACGTGACCATACTCCAACTCCGGAACACGCCAACACATTCAAGTGATTTCTACCTTCAATCCGAGTACTGGGAAACCCTGTTCCACTCTGTGAATTGCAAATCGTCAATTCCGAAACCATTTTGTAAACATATCCTGCATCCAGGCCCGGGGAACTTTTGCAGCTGAAAATTTTTGTTGTGACGACCAAATTTAGAACGTACGATCGGCTAAAATAACCCGAAATGTATGTATGAGTGCATTTATTCTTGACGTGCTTGGGATTGCAACCTTTATCCTGTATATAAATGATGTGTTCCTGCGTAACAGCATCGAAGCTGGGAAAACGCCCATTGTTTTGCAAGTAAAGATACATCAAATGCCTTGATCAATGCAGTTTCTTCTGCAGCCTACAAACCCGACTGTTGCTTAGATGCATGGTGTCTATACTTTAAACGCTGACACGCTGCATGACACATACACGCGGTGCATGTACTTGTACATCTGCGCATGCACCCTGCATACCATGCAAGTCTCCCAACGATACGGGCCGAGCTTACGACAATCCGATGTCTTGGTACAGCCAGTTTTGGAACAGGGTATTTATGTGGAATCAATTATTTGCTTTTCGTATTCTTAGAAATGGGGATAAAGCTAAAAAAAACTCCAAAACTGGCAATATGGCTCTCAAAGAAAGGCATCAAAAAACTCTAATTTCGTAAAACGCATATACCAAAATATTACTTGTCTTTGCATTTTTCAGCATATTTTTGGAGGTGTTTCTGAAAATAACACAATTCTCGCCTTTAAGGCTCTTGAGGAGTTTTCTCGTGCTAGTGCATACTGCAACTCGCGTATAATATACTTTTAAAGAAACTGTCTCAAAACGCACGCCGACGCGCGGCGCGTGAGGCCAAGGGTAAGGGTCCACAGTATCTTGCATTTCTCCGCATACTATTGTCCATCACATCAGCACATTTGCCAGTTTGAATTCAGCCGGTTTTAATTGGATATTGCGATTTTTCAGAAGCCGCGTGAATGTTTGAATCGTCAAATCCATGGTTTTCAGCCATTGTAAATGAGGTACTGACACAGTTACCGGAGCTACATTACAATAATGGGAGTATCTAAAAATAGAAATTGTTTGCTAAGGTTTTTTTTCATGAAAAACTACCTTCTACATAAAAGCGGGAAATGTCTATTTTATCCGGGATGCACGGGCCTTCGGGGCACATCCACCAGCACAGTGTCAAAATATGCCAAATGGCCCAAGTAGTAGCCTTTTTCTAAAATACTACATAAACAATAAGTCTATAAATTGTCACTGGTCCAAGTATAGTTATTTGTGAAGAAATCGTAGAAATAGTGGTGTGTCACGTGACTTCCATATTCAAGACGACCGCGAGTACAAGTAATAGCCATGATTCTGCTTGAAACGATACCCGAAACAACACAGCATGTAGAATAGTAGTATTAAAGCACTGCATAATGTAATTCTTTAGTCTTTAGTCTTTTTGAGGGGTACTGTTTTTTTTTCCAGTGTGGAAGTGTAGTTAGTAGTGGGTGAGCGATTTGTTGAGAGTAGTAATATACACTCCCATAATCTGGAACAGTTACCAAGTTAGATTCCAACGAGTCTTTGAAGTGTGGGACTCCAGTGATCATCTTAATCGCTTATATTCGTATCTGTATCTAGTTTACACTAGATGCTTGTATTTTAACAAAGCTGTTTTGAAAAATCTCTTATAAGAATACTCTCGTCCCTTTTTATAGACTCTATCTTTCTCCGTGCTCCATCTACTACTGACATTGATTTGGAGAAGAGAATGCCCAGAGATTAGACAAAAGCGGGACAAGGCTTAGCTCAGGCTTTAGCCTTTGATTCGTCTGTATGCAGTCACATGAACTTGTAGTACACTCGGGTATACTAAAGCCTCGAATTCAACACGATTATCATCTACCAAGCATAAACAGGAGCTCTTTTTGGTCCCTAATTTTGTTCTATAGGTGTAGAACTCTAGTTCTTCTGTGTATTTTTTTTTTTATCTGTTTATAATATACTAAAAATCTTCTTAACACACTGTTTCGGACTTTTTTCAGATGTTTTCGGACTGTTTCGGATTGTTTCAGACTTTTTTCAGTTGTTTTCACACTTTTTTCAGTTGTTTTCACACTATTTTCACACTGTTTTTACATTATTTTCACACTGTTTTTACACTGTTTTCACACTGTTTTCACACTATTTTCACACTGTTTTTACATTATTTTCACACTATTTTCACAGTATGTTCACACTGTTTTCACACTATTTTCACAGTATGTTCACACTGTTTTCACACTATTTTCACACTATTTTCACACTGTTTTCACACTGTTTTCACACTATTTTCACACTGAGATAAATCCATATCATAGACCAACTCATATCTTTTTCTGCTCCTAATAAATGCCCCTAAACCCTGAGCGAAACCCCCTTTATATATATTCAATCCTCGGAACTCCTACATCCGATACCGGAGCCTCGTAAAGAACTGTACATGATGACTGTACCTCCCTCCTGCTCGTGCATATATCTTGTTTCTGCTGCCCCTGCATTTCTATCCTCAAAATACGGGACCTGTCCAAATTTGTCCAGACCTGTGTATATGTTTGTACTGCAGCTAACCGAATTTCTGCATTTACCTGCACTGCTCCATGACACTTCATGTGTTCCAGCCGTCAGTAGGAGTGAATTGGGCTGAGAAAATAGTCAATATGAGTGATTTGGGCTGAGAAAACGGTCACTAGGATTTTCAAAAACAGTCACTAAAGATTTCGTAGTGCTTTGAAAATGCCCCTAGAAATCTTTTAGTGCTTTGAAAACGCCCCTAGAAATCTGTTAGTACTTTGAAAATGCCCCTAGAAATCTCTTAGTACTTTGAAAATGCCCCTGGAAATTAACAAAAAATGTATGTATAAGATTCTATTAAAAAATTAGCTATTTATAAAGTTAATTTATAAGGGTTATAAGATCTTTATTAAGATCAAGACCACATTTGTCTTTAATAAATTTAGAGATATGTTCTTTTATTTCAACACAAAGTTGATAAAATTGCGATCGTTTTCTTTTTATATATTTGTAAAATATTTATTTACCTTAATCCTATTATTAGTTAATTTTTTGTACATAAAATGTATCTCTTAATTCACTTATACAAGGTAAAGCTCCTGTATCTAATGTAACAACTTTAAATTTTTTATTATTTAAAGCTTTTATTTTGTTTCATCGTGTGTACCTTTAGTTGTATTTACGGGTTTACTTTTTATTAATTCATAAGCTTTGAATAGAAACTTATCATTAGCCAAAATATTAATTAAATCTCTTAGTACTTCGAAAAGTCCCTAGAAATTTCATACTTCTAAAAGTCACTAGAAATTTCATACTTCTAAAAGTCACTAGAAATTTTTTAGTACAGTGTTTTTCAAAATGCTTCAAACCAGCGCACTTAAAAAACCAATAATTCAAGACTTACTATTTTGGATATTTAATAGACACTACACAGCCATTTGAAAGACCCATTCTCAGCTTTTATCACTTCAGCCCTTTTTTCGTCCCACGAATGTGAAGTTGGTAATGCCAAAATTTGCTGCACATATCAACCCAACACATCTTTTCGTAAAACATTAATCTATGATGTACGAAATTATGATCGCTTTTGGTTACCATGCTATGTGCAGGAGTTTGGTATATCTTCCAGTGGCTAGTGTTGTGCCTATAGGAAGCTAATAATGCAAAAAATCTCAAATGTTCATAGAAACCTCAAGAAACCGGTGCGTGTTCCCACTGACTTCACATAAACCGTTTATTTCGAATCTTAGAACCTTCGCAATTTTCAAGTCATGAGTACGAAACTGAATTATTGGCTGCTTAATTTTCTAGTGTGGTTTGAACCATTTGTGGTGTTGGTTTGAATTGTTTTGAAAAATGCTTAGTGCTTTGAAAACGTCACTAGGAATTTTGGGCTGAGAAACGGTTACTAAAAATTACTTAGTACTTCAAAAACACCCACTAAAAATTACTTAGTACTTCGAAAACACCCACTAAAAATTACTTAGTACTTCGAAAACACCCACTAAAAATTACTAGTACTTCAAAAACACCCACTAAAAATTACTTAGTACTTCAAAAACAACCACTAAAAATTATTAGTACTTCAAAAACAACCACTAAAAATTACTTACTTCAGAAACACCCACTAAAAATTACTTAGTACTTCGAAAACACCCACTAAAAATTACTTAGTACTTCAAAAACAACCACTAGAAATTACTTACTTCAGAAACTAGTCTTGGAGCTACAAACCTACCATGAAAAATGCATCTACGGAGGGATTTATATGATAGTTTTATCCGAGAAGTAGCCATTCGAGCATTCGAGATGCGCCTGCGAGTTTTGACTAATCGGATCGGGTTTCCGGGAGTCAGTTACATCAAATAACTCCAGATCCGCTACGCCAGTTGCGACACCATGAGGACCCGTGATAACCAGGGTGTAACATTCTGTGGATCAGTTAGTAGTAGTCAGTAATCAGTAAGTCATTTATTCAGTTATCAGTTATAGTTAGTCATTTATTCAGTTATCAGTTATAGTTAGTCATTTATTCAGTTATCAGTTATAGTTAGTCATTTATTCAGTTATCAGTTATAGTCAGTCATTTATTCAGTTATCAGTTATAGTTAGTCATTTATTCAGTTATCAGTTATAGTTAGTCATTTATTCAGTTATCAGTTATAGTTAGTCATTTATTCAGTTATCAGTTATAGTCAGTCATTTATTCAGTTATCAGTTATAGTTAGTCATTTATTCAGTTATCAGTTATAGTTAGTCATTTATTCAGTTATCAGTTATAGTTAGTCATTTATTCAGTTATCAGTTATAGTCAGTCATTTATTCAGTTATCAGTTATAGTTAGTCATTTATTCAGTTATCAGTTATAGTTAGTCATTTATTCAGTTATCAGTTATAGTTAGTCATTTATTCAGTTATCAGTTATAGTCAGTCATTTATTCAGTTATCAGTTATAGTTAGTCATTTATTCAGTTATCAGTTATAGTTAGTCATTTATTCAGTTATCAGTTATAGTTAGTCATTTATTCAGTTATCAGTTATAGTCAGTCATTTATTCAGTTATCAGTTATAGTCAGTAAGTCAGTAAGTCATTTATTCAGTTATCAGTTATAGTCAGTAAGTCAGTAAGTTTCAACTTTCGTTTTAGTATATATTAATATACAGGGATATGTAAGTTGTACCTTACAAGACCAAAGTCCTATGTAACGGGTCCACAGCGCTTCTTATACTTTTCAGCTGCCTGCATACCCGTGAGGTGCCTTGCCTCCTTACACGCTAGGTATTCGTTGACACTATTCCTCCTCTTACTGATTCTTCCTGGAAGTGCTGGATTCGGGATCACAATCTCGCTTCTCATGCATTACCTAGACCCACGAAACTCGTCCCAAAATAACCAGGTAGTGGAAAACATGGAGAATGAGGAAATAAAAAGCACAAAAAGAAATAACAGAAAGAATGTTTCTTACTGTCCACTCCAAATCAGGCTCGTGGCCAACGGGGACTACCATTCCATGGATGTTTACAGGCTCCACGGCAGCACTTCGGGTCACAGAAAGTCGGGAAGGTCTAATTAGGAAACAGAGGGTCGGAGCCTCTAATTAAAGTCCAGCACACTTGCATCCAGGAGTCTCAAGAATATAAGATCTGAAAGACAACACTCGACTCATGGAGACGATTGATAAAGAGCTAATAATGCAGTAACGTATCGAAGAACGTAACACTAGTACTACTACTAACTATTGAACAGTAGAGATGACACTGTCAACCACTTAAATCCTACTACAAAATCATGAGAATCAGAATCATGAGAATCAGAATCAGAATCATGAGAATCAGAATCAGAATCATGAGAATCAGAATCATCAGAATCAGAATCAGAAACCTTAATCTCGGTATCTCTCGTCACTCACTAATACTACCGGCGTCAATACTAGTGACAGTTAACGATATCAGCATTATACGATCCAGTACAGTGAATTCCAGTACTGAAAAGGCCCAGGATAAAGAAGAAGGCCGAAAACGGAAATAGCCCACTATAGTCACTAAATAACTATAGCACATCACCATAGCACTAAAGCACTATATCACTATATCACTATAATACACTGTACTACACTCACTATAGTGGTATGAGCGTGACCAATTCTGCGTTAAGAGGATTTACTAAATTGAAAGATTTAGGGTATAGTAAGAGATAAACCTTCTGAGGGAGTGTTGAAAGTGAACAATGAATATCATTTCAGAAAAGGCACATTCATGAAAAACTGGAGTGTGCTATACCAGCTCCTTAAGGCTATACTTATTCCTGAAAATAGGGGTGTTTATCTCCCACATCTTTCTTGTGTGGAGGGTTTGCAGAGTCAAAGAAGTCTATATAAGATGGAACTCTCGGCCATATCCTATCGTTTAACTGAGAATATTGTCCAAGAGGAACATACCAAGATGTCGTCTACTCCAGACCACCAGAAACAGCGAGACCACCAGAAACAGCGAGACCACCAGAAACATCCAGACCACCAGAAACATCCAGACCACCAGAAACAGTCAGACCACCAGAAACAGTCAGATCTCCAGAAACAGCCAGATCTCCAGGAACAGCTCCCGTGTGACTTCATAATACCTTGACACTATGAACTTATTAATAGTGGTCCATATGTTACACTGGACTGGACTCGTTGGTTATTAAAAGGACTACCTGATGTGCCTATCAGAAAGGCACTACGGGACCTAGACGACTTCNAAAAGGACTACCTGATGTGCCTATCAGAAAGGCACTACGGGACCTAGACGACTTCTGAGGGGTATTGGTATTGGTATTGGTATTGACGAGTACTGACAAGTATGAAGGGTACCTCATCCAGGTTTCAAGTCAATCTCTTCATTTCAAACAACTCGACGACTATCCCTTAGATCTTTTTCTTAGCCCACTTTCTCGCATTATTTTCTCTTTCTTTATTTTCTCTTTCTCTATTTTCTCTTGCTTGAGATCTCTTGGTCAGTTTGTAGTAGAATTTCTTGAGACCTTGAGCTTCCCGAATGCTTGAACGGTCCCTTATTCAATCTCTGTTGAGAAGCGCAAGTAATTCTCCCGTCTCCAGTATTTTCCTAATTCCGTGTCACTGTTGTACTTGATTCTTAAATACCTTCAATTGGTCCTTCACATTGTGTAAAAAATTCGCTCATGAACAAGCTCATAGACGCTTCATGATCTCATCATAGAGCATACACTTCAACTCGCTAATAGACAATTCATCCTTGCGGCGGTCAAAGTCGAAAAAATCCTCGGGAATCGGCTAGCACATGGGCTCGTCGTTGGGATTATGGTAGAGCTGCTGTAGTCATTATATACTGTGGAACTTTACCGGCACTATACTGTAGTCATTATATACTGTGGAATTGTACCGGCACTATACTGCAGTCATTATATACTGTGGAATTGTACCGGCACTATACTGTAGTCATTATATACTGTGGAACTTTACCGGCACTATACTGCAGTCATTATATACTCTGGAATTGTACCGACACTGAGAAACACAAGGCCATAAACAGTGGAAAGGAGGGTTTAAGCATGTTGGGAGCCGATTTTCAGACTATAACGTTGAGTCTGCATTAGACAAACAGTTTGAGCATCTTCTAGGTGCCTCATAGTAACATTAAGATATAGAAACACTTCAGGAGACGTTTACTCAGGAGACGTTTACTCAGGAGACGTTTACTCAGGAGACGTTTACTCAGGAGGAGGAGGAGGAGGAGGAGAGTTGGCAGTGCTCATTGAAGTATTACCAATACGAGATCTTTTGGTGGGTCTGGTTTTGGAGGCATCTTGGTAACCCCAGGCAGTTGATGTTTGATTTTGGTTCTAACAATAAATGGAGCAAAGTCTGAACCCGGATTTTCAAGCGGATTCGTTTCTAGGCTCTTTTTACTCTACATTCCTTCCATTACATAAAACCAGCTCTATTTTTTTCCTTCCACATAAAACCAGCTCTATTTTTTTCTTTCCACATAACACTAGCTCCAATTTTTGTCCTAGAGACTAGAGACTAAAGTAGAGAGTGGAGTAGAGAGTGGAGTAGTACTAGGAGTAGAATACTACTACTTTAAAGAGCGGTAGAGAGTAGAGAGTAGAGTACTAGGACTAGGACTAGAAGTAGTACAGACTAGAGTAGACAGTAGAGACTAGAGACTAGAACAGTATAGAGTAGAATAGTATAGAATAGTATAGAATAGTATATGTTAGATTCTTGTTGAACGTATTGTACTAAGTTATCTATTTATCCGTTGATGGTTGCTCACCAAGAGGAACCAGTGCGATTTATATAGCTTTTGAAGAGAAACGTGGCAGTGAAAACTCTTCACCAAGAACAATGGTGATGATTGTTCTTGGCATCTTCGAAAAAGGGCCATCATTGTTGATGGGCGAACGCCGTCTCACGGCGTTCGTAGTAGCCCTAAATAGGATCGGTCAGAGAGACTTTCTAATCCCTCCATAGGTAGGTTACTACCCATGGCGGATCTGACAACTATAGTATACTATACTATATATACTATATATACTACACTATACTACACTATACTACACTATACTACACTATACTACACTATACTACACTATACTACACTATACTACACTA